>CAJQZM010015698.1:21081-48878 GCA_907164665.1 Colias nastes | reverse complement strand
AAAAAAAAAAAAAAATGTATGTTATCGAATAGGTATTAAAAGTCATGTATGTCATGTAACCTAAATATAAAAGATGAGAAAAATGATAATCAAATGTAGTTAAAAATATTATTCTAACTTAGTATAAGTAATGTGTACATACTTGTATTCTATAATAAATTTTACAGTTATTGTTAAAATATGCTGAGAAACGAAGCCTTCAATCCTATTCAGGTATGTTAATATATTTTTACTATCATTAATTATATTATGCAATGTTAAACTCTATGGCAATATTTTTTAAAGTAATTATGTGATGATTTTCTAAGAAATTACTGATTTGTGTCAAATTGCAGAGAATCCAATAGTTTTTCAACAATGGATAAATTTGACCTAAAAGTAGCTTTGAGCTTATTGCCAGTAATGAATGATGAATTGTCTAATTTACGACAACTTATCGATGGAATTGAATACTATAGTTCGGTTCTAAATGATGAGTCACAGTCGCATTTGATATCTTTTGTTTTGAAAAGCCGTTTGTCACAATCGGCTAGGTTAAAATTACAAACAAAATACGATGGCATTCACAATCTCTTAAATGATATGAAAATGCTTCTTTTACCTAAAAAGTCTACGAGTGCTTTACAAAAACAATTTTTAAATTGTAAGCAAAACGATGCGTCTATTGATGCGTTCGGAAAAACTTTAACCGAATTATTCGTTGAGCTTACAATTTCTCAATCCGAAGGCAATGAGGAAAAGTTTAATATTTTAAAATCAATAAATGAAAAACAGGCAATTCGGCAATTTAGTGACGGATTGAGAAACCGTAGGATTGGTACCATTATTACGGCTCAGAGATTTGAAAATTTGAAAGATGCGATTCAAGCCGCAATCGACGAGGACTTTTCAGGCTCAAGTTCAACCGCCGAAGTGTTAACACTAAGACATAATAATAATCGTTTCTTTAAAAACACTTCCAGGCCGCCTTCTCATCAGAACACTCCAAGAGGTGCGTACAACAATAATAATCGTTGGCGAGGCAACGTTAACAACAACAACAACTGGCGACAGCCGCCTACCAGCGCCAGACAATGGTTCCAGCAGCCTCAATCGCAGCCACGGGGAGCGCCCCGGGGCAGAGCGCCATATCGAGGTAGAACTTTTAATAATAATTATTTTAGGGGTCGTAGACCATTCAGAGGACAGATTCGTACAGCAGTGACTGACGAGTCACAGCCTCAATCGAGTTCATCCACTCAGAATTTAGAACCTGAAAATGAGTTTTTTCGTGCCTATAACATATAGTATTTTAGCTAGCGATAGTAGTTATTACATAGAGTTATTTTATAAAAACAGTCACGTATTTAATTGGCTTATAGATACGGGAGCCTCAATTTCGGCTATTAAATATAAACATGTTTTAGATTTTGACATTCCAATTAACAAAGAAAATATTACAATAAATGGGATAGGTGGAAAGGTACAGGCTATCGGATATGTATGTTTACAGTTGACGATACACGGGCAGTGTATTAGTCATAAGTTTTATGTATTTGACACCTTGCCTTGTAAGTCGCACGGTATTCTAGGGCAGGACTTTTTAGGAAAGTATGGAGCGGTCATTGATATGAAACATAATAATCTGTCACTATGGATTAGTGAATCTAAACAAATATCTTTGCAATTATTAGACTCGTGTAGTAATTTATTATCGTTACCTGCTAGGTCAGAATCGATTCATTTTATTAATACTAGTTTAACAGAGGAATGTTTGGTATGTACGAAAGAGGTGTGTGAGGGCGTATTTATTGCGAGTATGATAGTACATCCAATTGATGGTAAAATACCAGTCCGAATTTTGAATTCGACCTCGAAAGATATAACTTTGTCTGAAATTAAACTTGATATACAAAATTTGAAGGAATTTAATATTTGTAGCTTTGATAAAATTGAGAAAAATGCATCGCGAGTTAAAACATTATTTTCAAAGTTGAACTTAAGTAAGTTAAATAAAGAAGAAAAAATTAATATAGAAAGTTTATGTGCTAAGTATCCCGACATATTTTATTTGGAAGGAGACAAATTATCAACCACTGATATTTATCAACACTCAATTAAAGTAAAACCAGATATTCAGCCAATTTTTTCAAAACCTTATCGATTGCCTCATGCATTGAAAAATGAAATTAATAACCAAATTGATCAAATGTTAAAAGAAAATATTATTGAACCATGTCAAAGTGAGTCCAGTCCAATTTTGTTAGTGCCAAAGAAATGTGACCAAAGTGGAAACAAAAAGTGGCGTTTGGTTATAGATTATAGAAAAATTAATAACAGTATACATGATGATAAATTTCCTCTTCCAAATATAACGGAAATTTTAGATTCTTTATCCGGTTGCATGTATTTTTCTCATTTAGATTTACATCAAGGCTATTATAATGTGAGCTTAGACCCAGACAGTCGCAAGTATACTGCTTTTTGTTCCGGACAGTTTCAGATGACTAGAATGCCTATGGGATTAAAGACCAGCCCTAGTTCATTTTCGCGCATGATGACAATGGCGATGACAGGGTTAACATATGAAAAATGCTTGGTGTACCAGGACGATCTAGTCTGTTTTAGTAGGGACTTATCTAGTCATATCAAAAATTTACAGTCGATTTTTGAAAGATTACGAAAAGTCAATCTAAAGTTAAATCCGCAAAAGTGTATTTTCTTACAGAAGGAACTGCTTTACTTGGGTCATATTGTATCAGCAGAGGGTGTTATACCAGATTCGGATAAAATACAGGTTGTTAAAAACTACCCGGTTCCTACTAAAGTCGATGAAGTCAAAAGATTCGTTGCCTTTGTGAACTATTACAGGAAATTTATTCCTAATTTTGCAACAAAAGCATATGCGTTAAATAGTTTGTGTCGGAAAAATGTAACTTTCAAATGGGATAAAGAATGCCAAAAATCATTTGAATTATTGAAACAAAATTTAATATCCCATCCTGTATTACAATATCCTGATTTTTCAGAGTCTAATCAATTTATTCTACAAACAGATGCATCAGGATACGGCGTAGGTGCAGTTTTGTGTAATAGCGACGGTAGACCTGTAGCGTATGCTAGTCGTAGTCTTAATAAAGCAGAAAAAAGGTATCCGACTATTGAAAAGGAATTGCTTGCGATTGTATGGGCTGTAAAGCATTTTCGTCCATATTTGTATGGAAGGACATTCAAAATTCAGACTGACCATAAGCCACTAATGTATTTGTTTGGAATGCGAGATCCATCTAGTCGTTTAATTAAATTTAGATTAACGTTAGAGGAGTACGATTTTATAATTGAATATTTGAAAGGGAAGAATAATTCCGCCGCGGATGCACTTTCTCGTTTGCATTTAACTTCAGAGGAATTGAAAGAGATGAATCAAACGGTGATGAATGTAATGACGCGTGGTCAGTTGGCTAGACAACAACGGGATGCTATTATTTCTAAGAACGATTGGCCTGATCAACCAAAAGTTGTAGAAATACATAGTAAACCGAAATATTTCACGGAGTTACGTTTCATAAGCGCTTACTCGTATGAATTAAATCGATATCGTAAAATGAAAGAGATAACGCATGAGAAAGGATGTTTGAGTTATGTACCCTCAATGAATACTATTTTTATTAATTTAGCTTCTCGATCGCAACTATCGCCAGACGAATTTGTGAGAGAGCTAGATATATTTTGTAGGAAAATAAATATTAAAGAAGTATACTTCATTAAAACTGAGAAAAATAATATATTCGTGGAAAAGTTAATAAATGAGATAGATAACATAAGTAATTGGTCCGGACCACGTATATGTATTTTAAGAGGAACAAAGAGAATAAGTAATAAAGACGATCAGCGTGTAATTTTAAATGATTTTCACATATTACCTACAAGTGGACATGCTGGCATAAGACGAATGGTAAATAACATAAAGAAATATTATTTTTGGCCAAGATTAGAAGCTGATGTTGTAGAATTTATAAAAAGATGTGACAAATGTCAAAAACAAAAACATTCCTCACACTATACTAAGGAGCCTATGACAATAAGTTCAACGGCAAGTTCGGCGTTGGAAAAAATATATTTAGATATTGTAGGACCGTTAGATAGGGATTACGATAATTGCGTATACATTTTAACTATACAATGTGAGTTGAGTAAGTATATCGAGGCTTATCCATTAACGTCAAAAAGGTCGAGTGAAGTAGCTAGGAACTTTGTTAACAATTGGATTCTCAGGTATGGTATCCCGAAGGAAATTGCTACAGACAGAGGTACGGAGTTTTTATCGGACACAATGAAAGAGGTTTGTAAACTTTTGCATATTAACAAGCTGCAGTCAACCGCATATCACCATCAAAGTATCGGTGCCTTGGAGAATTCGCACAAACATTTGGGTAACTACTTGCGAATACAGACAGGAAATCACCCAGAAGCTTGGAGCACGTGGCTTCCATTTTGGTGTTTTTCATATAACACTGCGGTACATACAGAGACCAAGTTTACTCCCTATGAGTTGGTATTCGGTAAGAAATGTAATTTACCATCAAATTTGCAATCTGCACAAGTTGAGCCTTTGTACAATTTCGATAATTATCCTTTAGAACTCAAATTTAGAATACAGACGTCACAAAAAGAGGCGAGAGAAAATCTTATATCTAGTAAATTGAAAAGAAAAGAAAAGTATGATCGTAATATTAATCCGGTTACTTATAAACCGAATGATTTAATTTTAATAAAAAATGAAACAGGCAATAAGTTTCAAAACATATATTTAGGTCCATATAAAGTAGTAAGGGAATGTTCACCCAATGTAGAAATAATTAAAGATAATAAAAACTATGTTATTCATAAAAACAGAACAAAAATGTATTTTGAACCAATTACCTAATAATTTTGTTAAGAGGTTATAATATTATGTACTATTTAGTTTTTAATGGAAATAATTATGATAATATGACATTGTACTGTATTAACATAAGTATTAAGTAGTAGTATGTAAGCTAAAATAAAATAAATTGTTAGTTTTTATTTTATTTTTTTTATTGCGGTGGAGATGAGATGTACCTAGTGCTTAAATTTAGCTATAAGTACTAACTATAATAATATTAACTATATAACACGTGTAACCTAGTTTTGTATCTATTTAATAAGGCATGTTATATTTTAAATATACAGTATTCATTCAGCAGTCCTAGAGTTTCAATCCTCTCCCGAGGCACCACCTTACAATGATAACGGGAGATATAAATATATTTGAACTGTCGTAACGTTTAAATTTTTCAGTTTTAATATTTGATTCCTTTATAATTATCAAATTCTACGACTTCTACTATAAATCTACAAAGTAAATTTATATCCAGAAAAATCTATTAACTACAAAGTTTGTGAGACGGTTTTACACCGTCACCCTAAAAATGACACACCGTGCCAATAATGGATAGTTTCAAAAACTTCCTCACTATAAACGTTATCAGGCCATCTTTATGGGCGCGACGTATTTATATGATCGTCCTTGATAAGGGCGTAAATGCGTTCAATAAAATTAAAAAGTTGAGGGTTAATTAGTGAGTGGTGCCTGGTACGACAGGCCTGCACAATCAAACTTCGTGTTACACTTAAGGTAGTAGTAGAGTTAGGAAGGTTTAGACGGGTATTGGGAAAAGTTGAGCAAAAAAAAACCTTTACGTGTTAGTTGTTTAATCAATGTTTGGTTTATCAATTAATGAACCAAAGAATTGGCCTCATAAAAAATTCACAAATCACAATATCGATTCATTAATCTCTTCAGACGGAGCACTAAGCATTGCTGGTTACAAAACTCTGCAGTCTGCATCTGCTCGTCTGCTTTCCTAAAACATAAATAAATAGGTATGTTAGGTAGTAAATGTTTATAGTCTGAAATTCTTTAAATCTATATTATCGGATTAGAAAACACAAAACGACTGAATTATTATCAAATTTGTCATGTGTGGTTTGACGAATATTTAAAACTAGTCTGTATTGTACGGGTCTATATATTCCTAGGTCTTTATAATAGGCTGAGGGCTAACGGCTGTCCCTGTAAGTTACCGAGTCAATTACAAAACTTTGACGAGTTGTTCGATCGACGATCTGGAATAGACCGAGTGCTTTACATGGGTGAAATTAAATTAAATATTGTGGGGGATTATACATAATGAGTCCTTGTAATTGAAGTATTTGTAGGAGGTTTTTCAAATACCAATTGTTATGGCACAATTTTGTCGATAGGGACACGTTTTGCGATTAAATAGTAGCATACATTTCTAATGCATCGATTTTAATCAAGTAGTAAATTAATTCGATTTATTATACCCTAATTATGTTTGTAAAAAGAAATCTCTCCACCGATGGCTTCACAATACTAACTTAAATCTTTTGGAGACCCACGATATCTTTTGGTGAAAAGTGAAGTACCTAGTTGAAATAGTTTTGAGTTAACCGCGAAGAGACAGACAGACGCAGCAGAGGCTTTTGTTTAATAATATTATGTAGTGATTAAATGATATTGTCGTATACCAAAAGGACTCAGGATAAACATAAACTTAATATATAATGTCTTGTCTACATTCCATCACTCTTACATAAAAATAGCCTTCGAAGCGAGAAAGTTTAATCAATTTAATAATTTTTCATTTAAACAACGATAGTAGGTATAGTTATTAAGTTTTCTAAGTTGCAATAATGTTACAAAAAATTTCATGGCCGAGTTACGAATGTCAAAGTAATTTTCCAAGCCATATAATTATTTTAAAGCCACACCATTAGTGGTAATGATGACAAAATAACCAGTAATTTGATTATAAAATATATGTACACAGCAGGAAGTCGCGCGCTAAAATTATCGCTCAATCGAGTGCGGACTCAAAATATTTACAGAAATGTCATGTATTGAAATAATTGAAACTGTAATGTGTTGAATTGTAATAAGTAACCTCTGGAATTATGGTGACCAAAATATTATACCTATACCTATACCTATTGTTTACTGAATTGAAAGTAATTAATTACTACAGCTATCTACATGTTGATGTAATTTAACATCTAAAATAAGAATTCATGAAAATTTTCAAATGTTATTGAATTTGGCAATATTTAAAAGTGATGTCCAATTTTCAAATAAAGTTGACGATATAATATATTTATGTCTTTTTTGTCCAGTAGTATATAAGAAATCAGATTTAACATAGATATTAGATTAGAACTGATAATAAATAAAATACGACGAAAAACGACAAACACCATAAACATTTACAATTATAATCTCGCAAATTACTTTCAATACTGCACTTGCCAAAGTGTGATTGAAAATTTAATATAAAATAGTTTTTAAACATGTTTTGTTTCATTTCTTATTCAGTTAGGTACATATTATTATTTTATCCCTACTTCTTACCCTTTCTAATAAACTTCTTACCCTTCTTTCTTTCTATAACTAAAGATTACAAATAAAACGAAGAATGCTTTTAGTGTTTGTTATTTTACTGTTTTACTTTTAATTTTGAATTTCTTTTTAGAGAATGTCGAATTTTAATAACGTAACAAGATTGAGGCAAAAATCACATGTTTGGAAATATTTGTGAAACCGTTCATAAACAGCATAGAGCTGATATAAACTTGATTTATAACCATAATTTATCTTATTGCATAATAGGTATAGTTAGGTACTTTATTGAAAAAAAATCGAATCGATTATTACTAACACAAACATTTGAGAACCACAGCTAGGAATCGAATCCGTCATTACTTGGACGTCCTACGCGAAATGACATTCATTATTTTTAAGGACCTCATAAAACAATATTACGATCCGTACTCTATACTTAAACACTGTTCCCTCCCAATTATGGCCCGTAACTGCCGGTTCGATTCCTGTCGATAATTACAAGTTCAACCCAAACATACCAGGGAGGCATAAATAACTTTGCTTGTCTTTTTTCTGCCTTCCTTAATTGGTGTTGTCGCTAATACAAATTAAGAGACGAAATTGGTTTTCGTCGTGTTTTGATATATTTTGGGATTTAAGTGTGCTGTAAAATGTCTGGACTGTAAATATAGTGTTTTAAAACAACGATTTAATGATTTTGGCAGGATTTACATTATACAAATAATAATGTATATGGAGAGTTCTATTAATTAAATATTATAATTAGTCAGATAAATAATTAAGACACAAAATAATATAAAGTGTATATTATGTATTAAAGTTTGTGACACAATTTATTAGTCAATGATTAATCTTGACAACAAGGGTACCCTTATTAGTAGATCACAATTTAGTACCTACTATATAGGTTACAGAATAACGCCTCATTTTCTTTTTCTTTTCTACCTATTTTATAATCAGCGAAAAATAAAAAAGCATTTGCTTATTATTACAATTGTAGCTAACTACACAGATACAATATCAGTATTATTCAATAAAACAAAACCGCCTTGATAATTGAATCCGTAGCCAACACGTAACATAAAATACACAGACATACATAGCGATTTTAGCTCGATATAAGGTGATAAAGGTTGTTTATTCAGTGTTGAAATAACTCCTTCGTACATGATTACATAAATATAGAACAGATGTGTCTATGAATACATAACTCACTGAAGCACATCACTATCTGTAGAGACAATACGTGCGTTTGTATGTAGGGCTAGTGATGTACTAATGTTTTATCGATGAACGTGAAATGTGAAGTGTGAACGTTATTAGCAAGTGATAACTTTTGCATGTTATCTGGTTAAAATCGCTAAAAGCTGATTAAATAAATTTAATTACATACATTATAGATTATTTTGTAATATGTCTGTAATATGTCTACCTAGGACAAACCGTCCAATTAGGCAGGTCCAACTTCGGGAAGGAGGTCAATCGTCGAATCCGACTCGGATGGGCAGCGTTCGGGAAGCTAAAGAACATCTTTTCGTCCAAAATCCCTCAGTGCCTGAAGACTAAAGTCTTCGAGCAGTGTGTGTTACCAGTGATGACCTACGGAACAGAGACGTGGCCTCTAACCCTGGGCCTTGTGCACAAGCTCAGCGTCGCCCAACGTGCTATGGAAAGGGCTATGCTCGGAGTTTCCCTACGAGATCGAATCAGAAATGAGGAAATCCGTAGGAGAACCGGAGTCACCGACATAGCTCGCCGGATTAGCACGTTGAAGTGGCAATGGGCGGGGCACATAGCCCGTAGAACCGATGGCCGTTGGGGCAAAAAGGTTCTGGAATGGAGGCCACGAACCGGGCGACGAAGCGTGGGACGACCTCCCACAAGATGGACAGACGACCTGGTCCGAGTGGCAGGGAGCCGCTGGATGCAGGCCGCCGGTGACCGGTCGTACTGGAAATCCTTGAGGGAGGCCTTTGTCCAACAGTGGACGTCCCACGGCTGAAACGACGAGATTATTTTGTATAATAGCACATTAAATAAAATACAATTATATGATGTTCCATTGAAAGATGGAGTTTATTATAAAGTTTTAAACTAAAAATGCGAACTATATTATGGTATATTGGCTTGTAAAAGTAAGATTGTACGACTTCAAATGACTGCGTTATGATCTACATAAGTACCTACGAGTAGCATAATTATTGTCAATAAAGTTTATGAATCAATTACTCAGTGTAAATATGGTGTAATTATACATTGACCGCTTCCTTGGCACAGTTGTTAAGGCGTGAGCGTAGAACCGTTCGATTCCTTGTAAAGACGAAGAAAAAAAAAATGTCTCGATCTGACTGGACACAGAAGGCTGATCGCATTGTCTCTAAAAAAATCGATCAGTGAAACGGCTGATGTACGACATGTGTCATGATATAAGCTACATTTTTGGTTTTCCACATAAACATAAACACTTTTTAATTATTTGTGAATTCGATAAACCAAATTAAACAATTATCAAGGATAGGCTATAGGTAGACCACGCTACGACCAATTAATGTGAAGATCATTGAAAATTTTTGCAAAACTCATAAAGATTTACCATTTGATTACAGACGAAGCTATGTAGAGTAGCTAGTATAAAACAAACATTATCGATAGGCCCCATCACTAGAACCACCATACACATTATCGATAGACCCCCATCACTAGCGGCACCTGCGCGCGCGCACCCGATGGTTATGTCGCGCGTGATTGTCATTTGGCCCCGCCCTACGCACTTGGACAATTATTATAATTTCTATGATTACCTCCCCTTAGTGGATTATTGTTTTGGAATTTACAACTGTAATAGGTTAGGTTACTATTATAAAAGCATATAGGTTATCTTACTACTATCACAGATGACTACCTAAATAGTTAATACTACTATTAACAAAGCGTACCTATGTCACAGAATAATAACAAGTAGCTAGCCTATGTGTAGTTTGTATAAACTTGAAGTGTTTTGAAGAAATTTGGCATGAAGATAAGTTGTCGTTTAGAATAAATATTATTAAGTCTTAGTTGAATTCTAGTGGCCCTTTTATACTTTTTAAGTAAGTAGTGTTGGTCATCACTATGTAGAGTTAAGGTACAAGTCCGAGACGGGCCGAAGACCGCAAACTGCAACAGCAAACTGCAAGCGACAGCACTTGTTTCTATGAACATCTATGATATTGATTCCAAGCGCGGCAACACTGCTGCCTGCAGACGCAACGCGCAGCGTGCGGCCGCGGCGCGCAGCGACCGCAGACTGCAGTATGCAAATGCCAATTATTGCCATGGCAACTATTTGTTTATTTATATTTTAATTGGTGAATTCTTATGACTTTTGCGTTCTGTGCATTGTGCAGCCACGGCATGCAGCCGCAGTTGGAATAGCGACCGCAGGCAGCATTGCGGTAACCGCAGCCGGTAGCCACAGTGTCGCCTGCGGTTGCAGTCTGCGGCCCGTCTCGGAATTGTACCTATAGTAGGGGAGACCGGGTACAAAAGTAACACTTTGTACTTGTACCTTGATTTCTGACTGGGTGTTAATGCTATCATTAAATTAATATAACCATATATAAATTTAGTTTATATTCTTTACACTAGCAACTCAATTTATTATATTATGTAGTGTTTTATATTAATAAAGTAAATTTAAAAAAAAATCGTAAGTTGTTACTTTCGACCCCGTAAGCAGGTCGAAAGTAACACGTCGTGGGTCGAAAGTAACAAGACAAAGGGGTTGGTAATTAATACAATATTATGATGGTAAATCAACAAATTATTTGTTTAAAGACTTTGTATTAATAACACATATCAACTTTTGTATTTTAAATATAATACTTACAAATATAATACAAAACAATCGATAAAAAATATTCAAGTAATGAGATTAATAAAGGGAATCATTCTTTTTATAATTAAAAATTCTGCATCCTGCATCCATCCACTAGCATTCCCAGCTCCAGCACAACCAACAGGGCCCTCGGCAATACGAAAAAAGCGGAATGTGTTCTCCTAGAGCATTAATGGCAACAGCAACAGTTACTAATTTTCCAGGCTCTGCTAAGGTTATGGCACCTACTTGTTTAACCCCTTTTTAATCTACAATTTTGCTAGGTTTTTGGACAGTGGTCACCCCTGTCTCGTCCATATTCCAAATATCTTTTGGCTCAAATTGGTACCTTTCCCAATACCTCAGCAAGGTTATCAAAAAAATTATTCACATTATGCTCGTTAATTATAAAATCAAAAATTTCATTTATTATTTTCATTATCATTACATTTACATTCTACAATCATTATTAACAAAGTCAATCAATCAAAGTCAAAATTTATATTTGAAGTATTCTGCCATTGTGTAAAAGGAACGCTCTGCGAGGAATTTCACTAGTTGCCATTTTAATTTATTAAGTGGCAGTGATCTTAACTCTTTAGGAAGATGGTTAAAAATTTTGATAGCCATTGCATAGCTATTCCTGTTCAGGAGCGCAGTTCTACACAAAGGCATGCGCAAACGCGTCGGGTCTCTTGTTATGAAAAGCGAGCTATCCTCAAAGGTTGTGAATAAGTTATGATGCTTTTTGACGAAAATTATGGTTTCTAAAATGTACATACCGGGAAGTGTAAGAATTTTCAGCCGCTGAAAAATTGGCTTACAGCTAACAAGAGGACCGACACCCGCTCTTATACACTTTTTCTGGGCTAAAAACACTTGATTAATATTAACGGAATTCCCCCACAAAAGTATTCCGTATCGCAATATTGATGCAACGTAACCGTGATATGCCACTATAGCAGCTTTTTCAGATACAGTCTTACGGATACGCCGTAGTGCAAACACGAATCTATTCAAGCGCGTACTAACACATTCAACCTGTGATTTCCAACTACATCTTTGGTCAAGAACTAAGCCTAAAAATTTGGTTTCAGTAACTTCTTGAATCGTTTTACCATCATAGTGTATATTAAGATGAGTCATATTGTTTTTGCTTTTATTATAAAATTGGATGTAGTTTGTTTTTGCTAGGTTTACGTTTAAACCATTATCCTCTAACCATTGGATTACCTTAATTATAGTATGATTAATTGAAAATTCAAAGTCAACTCCATTCTTTTCCGAAATAATAACCGAAACGTCATCAGCATATAAAACAGACTCATTCACAATTACATTAGGTAGGTCATTGATATATAATAGGAACAAAAGAGGTCCCAATATGCTCCCTTGCGGTACTCCATTCCCATTATATTTATAATCTGACTTATAAATCTCTGTGTTGTGACCGGAAGTATGAGAAATTTCAACTCTTTGTTTACGATTTCGTAAGTAACTTTCTAACCATTCCAAGGCAAGACCTCGTATACCGTAATGGTTGCATTTGTAGAGAAGTACGTCATGATTTACAAAATCGAAAGCCCGTGTCATGTCAAAAAATACAGCAGTTACCCGATTATGTTTATCCACCTGTTCCACAATGGATTTCACCAAAGAAAATGCAGCTAGTGTGGTAGATTTATTTTTTTGAAAGCCACATTGCTCAGTTTTAATGATGTTGAATTTTTTTAGAAATTCGCTTAATCTGTGGTGCATAATTTTTTCATAAACTTTAGCCATGACAGGGATTAATGTTATAGGTCTATAATTTGCTACGTCTTCCTTTTTACCTTTTTTAAACAGTGGTTTAACTATTGATATCTTCAGGCTGCTAGGGAATATTCCTTGGGTGAAAGAGAGATTTATTAAGTATGATAGAACATTAGCCACCTGCTCTTTACAAAATTTTAGAACTTCAGTCGTTATTGAGTCATATCCAACAGCTTTGGTGTTATTTAGTGATGTGATTGCTTTAGATACTTCCATAGGTGTGCAGGGCATAAGAAAAATAGAAGAGTTCACTGTGTGTATATTGCTGAAGTTATTACATTTTTTATAGGTTTTGTTTAGATTGGTGTTAATAAAATGGTTGTTGAAAACGTTAACGATAACATTTGGATCTGTAATTGTAACATTGTTTTGAATTATACTCCCTATTCTATCACATGATTTTTCCCTGTCCACTTTATCTTTTATAATATTCCACGTAGCTTTCGATTTATTCTTTGACCTTTTTAAGTATGCCATATTTGTTATTACTTTTGAAGCTTGAATACATTTTTTTAATAATTTACTGTATTTTTTGTAACTTGTTTTGTTCTCACAATGTTTATTTCTATAATAATTATTCAAAAGAGAGCGTTTGTGCCTACATGCTGTTCTAAGCCCTTTTGTAATCCAATTTGGCGAAGTTGTTATGTTACTTACTTTAACTCTGATTTCTGGAAAACATAGTTCATAGAATAATCTAAAAGTTGATAAAAACTTGTCAAAGGCCTCATCGCTATTGCTTTCTTCAAACACATCGCTCCAAGATAATTGTGCTAAGCAATCTCGAAACTTACGCATATTGTCATGACAGAAACTTCTTTTATATATAAACCAGTAAACTGTTTTCGGGATCGTCTGGATGACAGGAAACAAGAGTGTTTGGCACGTATCATGGTCGGACAAGTGGAGTTTGTGAGTATCTCCTGATGCATTCTTAATATTACTAACTATATGGTCAATACATGCAAGTTGTCGTGTAGGTTTATCAATATGAATTTGTAAATTGTTGTTAATTAATATGTCTTTATATTTCATTGTCACATTATTATGTTTTAAAATATCAATATTCATGTCACCACATATAATTATTTGTTTTTCTTTTTTACTCTCAAGTTTATGCATTAGCGTCTCAAAGATATTTAAAAATTCCGATACATTTGCATTAGGAATTCTGTAAATACAAATTATTATGCATTGAAGTTTTGGTATGTTAATACCACAGCATTCAAATGTTTTTTCTAAAGATATTTCATTGCAAATGGTCAGAGGTACAAAATCAATACTGTTGTCTACAAAAATACAAACGCCGCCTCTTTTCTCCGATTTCCTGCAAAAATGGGAAGCTAATTTAAAATGTTTTAGACTCATATGATGCTCATCACCGCTTTTCACAAAAGTTTCTGAGAAGCATAATATTTGCAGAGGTTTTTTATTATTGATACTCTTTAGTTCAGAAAGGCATAATTCTATGGCGTCCAATTTATTAAGAAGACCAGCTATGTTTTGATGCAACAGGCAAGAATAATGTGTTAGGTTTGTATGTTTTGTGTTGGTTTTTGGGGAAAAAAAATACCGGTTTTAGATAGTGGCTTATCATGGTTAGATTTACTGATGATGGGGAAGTAAAACGGTATAGTACCTTTTTTGGGTATCACATTTATAGGAGCAGTACTCATTATACGTTTCATTGGTATTTGATTAAATTTTAAAAATTTTTCTGTATAATAGTCATAATCAAAAATGAAATTTAACTTTTTACAAATATTTACTAAATATTGTTGTCTAGAATAAAACGGAAGATCTGAATTTAAAAAAATGCAATTTTTAACATGCTTACAATGTAATTTTAACAGATTATTTAACATTATTTCATTCAAAAAATAGTTACTGCATACATTCAAAAGAATAATTTTACTATTTTTTACATTTTTAAATATTGTCGATAGTTCCATAATCACCTCATAGGGATTTTTGTCATTTTCACCTACACACACTATTAAATAGTTCTCAGGTAAATCACGGAAACTATGTAAACTATTTACTATATCACAAGTTTTGGCATAGGGTTTGATGAAGGAGTTAATGTAGTATTTGCCATAATTTGTTTTTATTCTAGAACGTATAAGCTCGGAGACAAGACCCTTGCATTGTTGACTTCCAATTATATATATTTCGGGGAGAAGTTGATTGTAATTTATATATTCTTTATTTTTGTTATGGTCACTGCAGTAATGCGATTCATTTTTTAATACAACGCCATCTTGTGTCTGCTCGCACTGTCTATTATTGTTTCTAGATTTTGAAGCGCCATCCGTCGACATATTATGGTTAGGCTGTGTTTTTGTTGCGCTGTCAGTTGTCACAATTTCATCGGCAGAAAGATCACTGCAACTCACGTTTAATTTTTGGGTTTTTAGTAGGCTATATCTGGATTTGCACGGCTTCTTTTTTATTGATGAGATATGATTGACCGAATCGTTGAGTGTGGGGGGTGTACAAATTTTCTTTAAATGAGCTATAGTATTTTGTTGTTTAACTATCTTTTTTTCCATTGAGCATTTCTCCAATAACAGATTATCAATTTCATCGTGTGCAGATTGTAGTTGCGTTTTTAGTTCACTTATTTGTTCTAGTAGTTCAGTGTGTTCGTATATATTTACAGTGGAGATGTCAGGTAAACTTTTAGATAAATAATCCGTATTTGTGGACATTAATGAAGAATCCAATGACTCGTTAACCCTTATTAAAACGCTGGGAGCTATACTTCCCACGTCTCAGATTGAAGTAAATCGTGTTTTATTTTTATATGCTTAAACCTAATGCAGTGTAATATTTATCTACGCAATCTTAACATTTCAGAGAACTTTTTTTCCTGGAAACACTTTTCAGAGAATTATTACATGTCATGTTAAATACACGTCAAAGTCAGGTGACGTGATTTTGCCACCGAAAACGACCGTTATTTTTTAGTTTTTTGTGTAGTGCTGAAAAAAAATTAGATAAGTAGATTTGAGTTTTAACTATGTAAACTAGACTATATTACGGTTGCGTGAAACGTAAAAATATGCCCAGAATCTTTCGTTTATACCTTGGTAGAGTCGATTGAAATTAAGTCTATAAGTGGGAAGATATCATCCCAGTGTTCTTCACTGCACATGACATTCGGAAATTCTATATATAAAATCCGTGTGTCTAAAAAATCTTTTTTAGTTGGTATACCAACTTATTTATTATTATTCATTATTTCCTGATCAGATAATTAGACATCTTAACTCAATACATTAGTATTTACCTATTGCTTTTATTTTGTTTTAGAAAAATGCCTTGTTTATGTTGAAGTCATTCATTTTTCAATTCCCGAATTCTTCCCTTAGTAAAAGAAACTTGCATTGATGAGTACTTTCACCTGCTTTATTAAAAAATATGATCTATATAATTTTTTACGATAAAATTTAATTCACAAGTGGAGTCAGGGCAACTAGCTAGTGTTTGAAAATATTGGTGTCGTACTGGACACTGGGAGCTATAGTTCCCACCTTTCCAACCTTTTTACAAGAGAGAACAGATGACGGGATATATACTTCCCACCAAAAAAAGGTTACTTCCCCCCCACTAACCCCTCTTTTGTGTGTATTTTTGAAATCTACGACCCAAAATTACCCAGGAACGTATATTACTTTTTTGTTAACTCCTCCACAGGCTCGCGTTTGAATAAGGGTTAAAGTTTGATTGACCCTTTCTTCTAAAAGTTACGAAGGTATGATTGTCGTTCATTTTTGTTATTTAAATCCTTTTTTTTTTTTTTTTTTAATTAATATATATATTTTTTTTTTTTTATAGCAGGAATGTTTCAAATCCCTTTTTTTAATATGAAGAAAAAATAAGAAATAAAAAAAAAATTCTTTTATAATATCTCCGCCCCAGTCTGGTTTTGAACTCTGCTTGCTCGTTGTCGATTGTTTTGAAGTCTAGTAGTATCAGGCAGCAGCTATGCGTACAATTACGTATGCGTACGAAATTTTTGTATAGTTCTTAATTGTGGTATTCGTTTTTGTAAAATACGTTACTATGACTCATTTTTGTGAACAAAGGAAATTAAAGAAATAACATCTTGTCACTTTTTATGGATACTAAACACTAATAAAAATGATCCCAGGGATTGTCTTAACTGTATGAATCACACTTTCACACAAAGTTAACGATTTAACACATATTTTTGTCCGATTTTTTTTTCTTCACTTTCTTTCACTATAATAACTTTTAATATTGTAGAATTTACAGTCAATTTTAGTTATATAACACTTGTCCCGATAGTTCAAAAATCACAGAGTAAGATACACTATTTTTTGTTTATAAACAGTAAGTTTTAATATTTTTAATCGTTTATTTGTACGGAGCTGATCTTTACTTGGTGACAGCGTCACGCGAACCATCGTTGATGTATATCGTTGATGGAGATAACTGAAAATAAACTGCAGAGCACTCGATTAAATAGTCGCGTAGATTAATTTACTTGTTATTAGTAAATCTCGATCGACGCAAGGTAGCTGCACTAGTATTACCGGCTTTTATTTTTTTTATAAATCTATATAATGTTACATGGCAAATATTATATTTTTGCAAGGCCTCTAATTGTTGCACCATCTTTCAACCCGTCCGATTAGGGCCCTTCTGGCCTCCTCCACTCAAGCGACAGCCCAAGCCGAGGTTCGAGATCCCCGTCAAGGGGGGACGCCCTTGTGCACGTCGCTACCAGGGTGAACCTTCAGTTCACCCCCGCGTCCGCGTTAAAATGTAGAAGCCCTTCTGGCTAACATTGAGAGACACCACACAAAAAAAAAAAAAAAAAAAACCATCTTTCAAAATGCTCTTCAGCCGTGTCGGTAATTCCTCGATCAGTAGTTCTAATGAGTTGTCGCGGCATTCTGTTGAAGTAAAGATGTATGTACATAAAAATATACATAATCATAATGGGACAAAAATAACATGTTACTTTTGTACCCATAGGGCTATGTTACTTTTGTACCCGTCTATATTTTTGCCAAGACGTGCAACAAAACTTTAAAACGGAACGTGCTACATAAAAATGATTATGAGCAATGTACAATTACTCTAATCAAGAATGGATATGCAAACATTCAGATTTCTATCATCCTTTTAAGACTACGTAAACGTTTAATAAAAAAATGTCGAAAATCTTACTTTTGATTCGTGAAAACACCTAGCGTCCTGTCACACAGCCTAACAGCTCGTGGCGCACGCGGCGAATGAATACAATTAAGGGGGGCGCTCTCGGCTATCGCCTGACAGAGGCTAAGCGGTGTTCGCCCATTGGATAAATCTAGAGAGCATTTGTTACTTTCGACCCACCGTTACTTTTGTACCCGGTCTCCCCTAAGTATGCTTTGCTACTGTTATATAGGTATCTTAAATCAATTATTTTTTACCACACTTTTCAACGCAAAAAGTGCACCTAATCTGCCTCTGTCCGTGTGAATGTAATCCAAATTTAAAATTAGCACAGAAGCAAACCAATTTACATACACCAATATAAAACCGTTACACTATCTCCGATCTTCAATTACAGCTCAAAAACAAAGATTATACCGTTACCAAATCACATCTTAATCTAATCCTGAACTTCACACTAGATAAGGAACCTTATTGGCACGACATACGACGTATATTGCGTGACACTTTAAAATAACTTTGAGAAAAGTGTCCCGATTTGTCGCAACAGTAGGCGTGGTAGTTACGTCAGATTGAAGTGATGTTATACAAACTTAGATTTGCAGGATCTTTCACCCTTATTTTGTAGAACATAAGGTTGAGAATAAAAGAGGTGAATAACATGGATGTGTGTAAAGTCGAGTGGACGAGGCAATTTGGTGGCCATTAAAGTACGCTCTGTACATGTCATTATATAGCGCATAGAGCGTGAATACAAAATTGTGCAATATAATAGTTCTTTTGTCTTGGTGTCGTTCTTATGAACGCTTCTGTAGGTAATGTAATTTACTCGGGTGAGAAAATGTATTATGTAGGTATCTTGGAATATATTACCTATAGGTGCCTAGGTAAAATGATTGTTCAATTATTTCTAAGATATAGGTTAAATATACTACATATTATATTCACAACTGCTCTTGATGCGTTTCCAACACAAACTGGGATTAGAGATGTATATTATAAGCCTATAAAAAGATCAATGACCTCTCTGCCATGGAAGAAGGTATATTATGTTATTAACAATCATATATTTTATTAAATAATTTAATTAATGTACTTTAAGCTCACAATGTACCTATACCTATGCAAGCAATGTAGCTAACTATTATTTTGAAGAGATGAACAAATAATATTTGATTATTTATTTTGATCCAAAACAACCTCAATCTCTTCGAACCTTCGAATTGTCCCAGTTACTCCCAGTAGTAATTTAAAAAATGTGACCTATTCCGTATTACGAGCAAATTCATAAAATTGCTCTGACATTTTGGTGTCGACACCGCCTCCAAAGGCATGCCAAAGGTCTCATTGACGCTACTGCTTCCAATTACTCTCTGCTTAAATTGCAGAATTGGCTTAACAATAGGTAATAGAGAATTTGGTAGACAATTTGAAAAGTATGAGCTTTATTTTATGTTGCGTGTTTCACAATTTGTATTGGTAATTTAAATATGAAGTTTACGCAACGTTTTGTCATCAGAACTAAAAGATTTCGAATGCTTTTCGATCAATCTGCATATGGTCAAAATTAATAAGGACGTAAAGTGATTCTATTGGGAATGTTTGATATCCTTAAAGTTAAAGTAATAAATTATAGATAGATAGAATTGATCCGTGTCATAGAAACAAAATGAAACGCGAAAAGAGGACATATAAGCTTTTTCGAATGATACGATAACATAAAATGCACCCGTTAATCATGAAATGATAGATATCAATAATTGTCATAGGTATTTAATGATGCTGAACTTGTAGGTAAGTGACATAGTGACACTTGTACCTACTGTACGTACAGGCCGATTAAGAAGAGCTGGAACGTCAACACATTTACACATTGCACATGTGTAGTGTCTGTGAAGACGCGGGCGGCGTGACGTCATACTGCATACGCATCATGAAAAGTCTGTCCGTCTCTCTCGCGCGCAGACTAGCTTATGAGGGTGAAGGGGACAATTATTGTTTTTATTTTGCAATTGTTTATAAATACAGGGTGATGTAATTTAAACAAAGACGTTACCTAACGTCTTTCTTTGACGACGCGGTTGGCGCAGTGGTAAAGTAACTGCCTACTGAGCCGACGGTCCCGGGTTCGATCCCCGGTCAGGGCAAATATTTGTGTGATGAACTCAATTATTTGTTCTTGGGTCTGGGTGTTATTATCTATATATGTATTTATTAAATATTATATTTATCGTCGCCTAGTACCCACAACACAAGCCTTAATTGAGCTTACTGTGGGACTAGGTCGATTTGTGTAATAATGTCCTATAATATTTATTTCTTTATTTCTACTACTACTAACTATCTACTACTAACTATATTCGACGAGATACTTCGCGGCACGCGGATTTGAATATTTTTTTACTTTACCTAGGTAAAATTATGTAATCATTTTAATAAGTTTTGTAAACAAAATGTAAACGCCGTAAGTTAAAATTTTCATACATAGCTGAACAATACAGCTTTTATTGTAATGTAGCTATCTCTTACGTGCTAGGGTTTCGCTTGTATTGTTTCTAGGGAGTGAGCGCACGTGTTATTTGTATTGTTTTTATCGTTATTTTGAATATGACATGAAATTTAATTATTATTTGATAATTGAATGATTATCAATACTATATTACAATTGATTATGAGAATAAATAATTAAGTTCATCGATTGAGCTACTTTTAAATTGTAGGTAATTTTACTTATAAATTATGAGAGCTTTCATAATTATATTTATCTACAACGCACTCATTTTACAATTCAAGTCTACAATTAAACTAGAGTTGCATTTATTTTTGAACATACTGTATAATAAAATTGCATAAGTGTGAGTACTGTGAAGATGCCAGCTTTCCTTAATCGGTCTGTAACAAATTATGATCATGTCCTTACGGTGCATTTACATTAAACTTGCGAATGCTCATTCCAACCCCACTATGTCAAATTCTTTTAGTCTAAACAGGCACCGAGCATTCTTTCATTGTTCTTAGTGCGTTCGAAAATATTCTATGCAATGTTCTAATACTGAACGACACTGAATACGAGTTTTCGTTTACACTAAAAGATTACGAAAGAATGCTCTTGCACTAGCTCTAGCTGATAGCTCTATGTTCGTAATGCACCGTTAGACGAAGCTCCCTCCAATACAAAATGGACTAGGTACTATATAATCTATTATATACGAGTATCATCACATCACCATTTCACTCCTAACAAAACATTAGCGTGGGCGTAAAGGCAGTGATATCCATTGCAAGTTGCAACAAGGCTCGTAATTATAAACGCATCAATCACACACTCGCCTGGGGTACCAGCTAAACGGTTATTAGCTCCACGCAATTGCTATGACACTTTTATACACACATATACAATATACATATATATACACATAATATAATGCGTAAGTGAAGCCTTTTGGTATGCGTAAGGTACTACGAGCTTTGTTAGTAAATATATTTTTAATTATAGAAAGTTGTAGTCTGGGAGCTAGCAGCGAATTTCGTCAAGCATCTCTTCCGAGCTATAATAATAATAATTATTGATAACTTCTATAATAATAATTGGTTTAGATAAGTGTATCATTAGCATGGTGACCGTCAGTTGCTGCTTCGTTGGTAAGTTGAACTATTGCAATGACACTTCGTTTGAATGAATTTTATGAAAAATTTTGAAGGCAGGTAGGTTGTTTGTATACCTATTAGTTATCGAATTTATATTAAAACCTAGATATTTAATTATATATTCGTTGAGGGGGCTATAACTGGTCGTGGTAAATACCCTACGAAATGAGGACCTTCGTCGTTTAAAAATCCCTTGCACACATTACCTATAATCTCATCCAAAAAACATTATTTTCATTTCCATAAGACAGTAGGTATGTATTATGCAAACATTTTAGAACATCTTCATACCATCTCATGTTTTACCTTCAAAATGTGTGTAATCGCATCCACACTTGATTTATGAGCATATGAAATTTTAATATTCTGTATAATGCAGGTAATTGCGAGCAAATTGATTTTGTCGCGTAATTACAGTGTGAAGTTCGTCTGTCCTGTTATTTTGCACTTATCCAAGATTGCCGCGTAACATTTAAATTAAGACAGATGAATGGAGATTGAAACATGATTGTATATAGATGTAACGCTAAAATGAATATGGATTTTATATAAAATTGCTAATTTCATTTCTGTTTTGTACAATAATTTTTGAAATTCATTTGGTTTAACAAAGACGAAGATAAAAAACAGAGGCGGCTTTCCGTTAAAATAATGATACGATTTTCATAGAAGGCAGGTAGTTAGTATAGCTATAAAGAAAAATAAATAGGTATAATCAATAAAACCAATAGTTAAACAACATAAAAGTCGTACAGGAATCCGTAGAACCAAGTGTTACTCGAAAATTTTCTAAAATATGCGATACTAGATTTCAGATGCGCCTTTGCTCGCGTTTTCAAAGAAAAAACGCATAGGTCCCGTTCCGTGGGATTTCCGGGATAAAAAGTAGGTAACCTATGTCTTAAAGCTTTTAAGCTACCTACATACTAAGTTTCATTGTAATACAAAGCTAAAGAGTTTGTTTGTTTGTTTGAACGCGCTAATCTCAGGAACTACTGGTCCGATTTGAGAAATTCTTTCGGTTTTAGATAGCCCATTTATCGAGGAAGGCTATAGAGTATAGACTATATATCATTATGTTAAGATCAACAGAGGCGGAGCCACGCGGGTGAAACCGCGAAGCGCAGCTATTCTAGATAATATAGGACATAAGTTTAAACATTATAATGCACACCCACTCTAAAAACACTGCAGTAAAATACATTATCAAATCCGGTGCTTGTCCGTGCTTCTGAAACAAATGCGCGTAAAGAATAAATCCCAAAGGGTGCATATTAATTACAATAGCTATGAAATCCAACTAGCGCCAATATATTCTGACTAATCTAGATATTTAGCTCTAGGGTCTGCGATAGTTTATTCATAGAGGTGTCGACATTCGAATGCTTTATTTTGCATCCACCTGTTGTTTCGATTGTGAAATGAAATATTGTTGAAGATAGAGGTTGTGTGTAAAAGAAAGTCGTCTTAATCTATTTAACGATGACTATTATAGTAATGATTTTATGCTAATATCTTTTATTTTTATGACATATTTCAATTTAAATTAATTTAAGTTTCCATAGGTAGATAGGTAGGTACTTATCTTCAGGGTCGCCTTAGAGTAGGTATGTATTCTATGCTTCAGGTCAATTAAAGTGTCCTAAAAAAATTGTATATTGTATGGACCTCGGTTTTATATGCGTACCGAAATCAATGCATCAATACCGCACATCCAAATTTATTGTACACCTTGTTTATTTACGCAAACAATTGCCATATAAAAATTTGTTACAAGCGGACCTTTCAAAAATTAATTTTTATATGTAATACCGTATCGTATATCTAAACAAAATGTCATAAGAAATCGATTTTAACCTCAATTGACCTCAGAATAATGTCAGTCATTACTTTGAATGCGCCGAAATTGGACAAAATATCGAGATGCAAACATCGATTGGACGCGGTTTTCGGCAAATTGAATTAACGCGTCATATTTCAGTTGGACACGGTTTATTTTGTATCATGCCTATTTGTTGGAATGTTTTTAATAATTGGACACATTTTGAAGAGTCTATGTTACATTATGTTTTGCTTCAACTTTATTACTCAAAAGTACGCCTAAAGGTTAAAGCATGTGGAATTGAAGTGTTATTAATTTATTTTACATTATTGTGCAATTCAATATTATTATACTAGATTTCCACCCGCGGCTTCGCCCGAGTTTTCAAAGAAAAACCCACTAAATTCCTGTGAGATTTCCGGGATTAAAAGTAGCCTATGCCTTATTCTGGGTCTTCAGCTACCTGCATACCAAATTTCATTATATTCGGTTGAGTAGTATTTGCGTGAAAGAGTAACAAACATCCCTCCATCCTCACAAATTTTCGTATTTAACGTATATGAGTAGGATGATGAGACTTTATCTTACAAAACTTCTATGCCTTAAAATAGCTTGACAGAAAGCTATTTAAATTCCTAATCATTGGAATATACAGATCACATTTTCAACACACACTTCTGCAATTAATCAAACGCCCAGCCAATCAACTACAACATAACTTTCTTCACACAAACATATTCTCAGTACATAACAGCACTTAAATTTGTGTCTCGCAATCAATTCTCTAGTATTGACAGGACTCCGGCGCGTTTGATCGCCATGATTTGACAATAACACTTGACACCTGAGAGTCTCCATTAAGTATTGATAGTAAAAAAATATTGACCAGCCCGGTGGATCGTTCGCGAGGATGTTGACTAGTAATGGGTAGAACAGGGAAGGGGTGGAGGCGCTTTGTTGTAAAAATTTTGGATGACGTTTTAGTTGCCAAATGTTTGTGACTGAAGTTTTATTATAACTGGCCTAATAGCTGCAGTCTTTAAAAACTTAGATTTACCATTTAAAAGACGAAGATTTTTTAAGAAGAATCTAAAACTGCAACAAAATTAAAACGTTCTTTATTCAGTCTATATCTCTAACCTTCTACATTTTAGACAAACATCAACACCTATTACATTACATTTATCTTTACCTTCTTTCACCAAAAAACCTACGACTGTCTATCTCTACAGCACAAAAAATATAACATCATCAGCTCCACATATTTCTGTCCAGCCACACCAGTACCCTAATGAACTCCCAAATGGAAGCTGCACGTATCAATGCCAATCAGATTTATTTATCGAGACCATCAAGAGATTTTAATGGTAGCCACCGCTGAAGCTCTGACAATGGCCGCCTAAATAATAGGTGAAACGAAGGAGCTTTGGAACCTTTGAATACAATAAGTGATAATATTATATCAGTCATAGGACTCTTTGCATCTGCTTAAAAAGAAACTTCAAATAACGGTTATAGCAAACTATTTAAAAAGGAGTATCAAATGTTGAAGCTGATTGGTAGGAGCTAATTATTTCAGAGTATATTGAGGAAAGATTCGACTAGAAAGAAGGAATGAGTAAGGAAAAGTATTGAAGTATTTGCTGTAGGTATATGCTAGCTTAAACTGGTGACTTAGCTCATGTGATAAAGCTAAGACACACCCCGGACACTCCATAAAAAATGATCGTTTTGACAGTCACACTGTAGAGACTGCAAATGTGTGTGTTAACGCTTTATGGTTGGCACATTTGTGACTAGCGTAAAAAAAAATTCGCGTTTTTCTGATGAAATACATCCGTAAACAGCACAATATCTAACCATTTTCTACGAAAAACGATAATCACAAATCCAAAATAATAAAATTACTTTAAGTCAATTTGATTAATGTTGTCAATCTTCGTTGCGTATCGTCCTTGCAGAAAAATATGGCCCATTTTATGTCTGATCGCGCGGGGGTGAGGTAAGTTTAATTTTGGCGGGAGGCGGAGAGTGTCCGTTCTGTAGCGTTTAGCTACTATTATGTATTCTGTGGCTAAGATATGTATAGTATGTCTGTATACGTCATTTCATGCAATGCAGTGCATTTTAAATAAACATACGTAGGTATGTCATATCCTAGAAAAACAATTAAATTATGCTATGAATGAATAAAAGTGATGATAACAGCTTTTATTATTATTTATTATATGTAACTGAAGTGACTTTGTACATAATAGCAGAAAAATAAAACAAAATCTTACAATAAACATCGATAATACATATTTCATAAGTCCATGATGTTGCGTTTCTAGACGAATCAAAGATAGCTTTTAATTATAATGGAGACAGCACCCTATACTTATGGTAATTGATATAAAAGCCACCGCTTCTATTTCTTTGTCATTCTGCTCTCCGGCTAAGTTAGTGTGGAAATGGAATGTTTATTTTTGTGTAGGATATTTTTGAAGGTGGAAAATCCTAGTCTGTCTTATTTCATTATTTTAGAATGGTTAATTTTGCTTGAATGTTTGTACTTTGTTTGCACTAGCACTCAGGAATATTATTTTTAAAATGAAAAATACTTATCCAAAAAAAGCTATTTACTATAATATTACGACCAATAGGAGTCGAGCAAAAGTAGATGAAAAATATTGCAATAATGGGGAAAAAAACTTTTGACATTAGTTGCTTAGTTTCAGCTGGTTTGATATCAAAATAAAAAAACGTACTGTAGAATAATAGATATTATTGAAAAGAATATAAACTTAAATAATTTAAGTTTATATTCTTTTCAATAATTATTATTGTATTGTAGTAGTAGAAACATAGACCGTATATCCTTGTATTGAAATAATTCTAGTGGTAGAAACATAGGTAGGTATATCCGTATACATACTCCGTCGTTTTTGACGGTATGTAAATATTTCCACTAAAACAGCTTTTTATTCCCATATATGACCAGTTACCGTAAGGCCGTATCCACACAAGCAGCACGATGACTTGCAGCACTGTGACGATGATATATGTTCCCGGCTTAATGAGACGCGCTCGCTACCACAGATTAGCGAAAATACTTCGCTTAGACTTTGCTTAGAACTTTGGTGGTCGTTGGATATATAGTAATAGAAAAAAGGAAAAAAAATGATGTTTTCTACACAAATATACTCAAAGGTCTGACCCCCTATGAAATTTTTGAAGTGAAATTTCGTTAGGCGCGTTGAGAGTAAAATTTTTATGGAGTAAGGCGAAGATTTTAGTAGCTTTGCATCTTGCCAAAGAAGTTTCACTTCTGACACTCGGCACACACGCTCATTTTTATGTAGGAGCAGGCAACCGACCTGATGGTAAGATATCGCAAGCTGATGGATGAAGTTAGTATTGAAATAATTGTAAAGTCTATTGATATAGTTATTTTAATTTAAATAGCTGCTTATGTTAATTTACTAATAATTTACACATGAAACATAATGTCAAAGCTTATGGCTTTTAACGTTTAGGTATGTCTTATGGAAAACTATGATTAAGCTATAAAATATTTTTTGTCTCGAAATCACAGACTCAGTTTCTTTTAAAAAAAACCAAGATGATTAGAGTTAGTAAAACAACTTTACAATACCATAGTTCATTTACTACGATTTGTCATCGCTGTCGGATGGACCGCTAATGATGCGGTTGACAAATGGATAGAGGCTAATGACGGGCGATACAAGATGGAAATCCTGGGTGGCTTCGGCTTGAGATTTTAATTTATTTACCTCCATTTTACTTCCGCTGAGAAAATAGGCTTTTTATTATGTGGGTTCTCTGGTATATTCAATATTAGGACAGATTAAGCTGTCCTGGCGAGACTCTTCATTGAATGGTTAGTATCTATTGTTTTAATTTTAATGTTCAAATAATCCATTTTTTTTAAACTTACACGGTAAATGATGTCAATAAAATTGAAATTAAATAGGTATGTTTTTAAATCGTGAGCTATTAACCCTAGAGTAGTCGCGCCTTCTCGTGAAACGCGAGTGATCGCG
>CAJQZM010015698.1:0-16081 GCA_907164665.1 Colias nastes | reverse complement strand
ACTATACTCTGGTTCCCCGTTTTGCATGGGTCGGATTGTCTCATACGTCACTTTGTCAAGAGCGACGTTGATCGATGGAGGCACCTGCTTCCTAACCCTACCGGCTACTTCATTCTTATGTGCATCTTGGTTGACCCTAGTTTTAGATGTATTGCTTCTAACATATACATATATGTAGGTATTAAAGATATACCAACAATAGTTGCTACTACATCACTATTCCTTTGTGCATCTATAGTTTTAGAGTGTAGTATTTGTATTGGTAAAGCGGTATAATAAAGATAAAAGAAACTACTATCTTCTTTATCACCATTCTTATGTGCATCTTTGATTGACGCCAGTTTTAGAATTTACAATATAGCTGGTGTAATCAAGATTTACAATTTACTTATTAATTAAAATAATTTAATACTTACCCTTACCTTGGCACTGTATCTTCTACTTATAAAATAAAAAAGGCATATCAATGTTTATTTTCTGTAGGTAGTTCATTAAACCGTTGATTTCATATTATCTTATTTTATTTAGTCATTTTCAACCCGATCCACGTATTTACTTACAATATGACAAAGAAGTTAAAAAAAATTATATCTCAATACTTTCGATATTTCTCTCTACATTTCATGTCATCGAAATGTCATAGATATGATTCTATTCCACGATGACATGACAAAACTTCTCGTACGTGATTTTGATATCAAAACTATTCGACAATAGCTGATGTTATTCCAAAGAGACTTTTCAAAATATGATTCAATTTGAGACCACCCAAAATGAATATGTTCGTTACTTTTTGATATTAAAATATCTGTTCGACAGATGAAAAAGTCATTTTTTCTTTACGTATTTATAATTTTAGTTTTATATAAACCCAAACATGATTCATTTCAATTCACATTCAATTAGACTTCTAATAAAAGCAGTTTAGAATCGTTCTTACATATTTTTAACATTTACCATACCATACCATAGCTGATTCGGAAAGCAGTATCTATGGAGAAGAACCGGCAAGAAACTCCATAGTTGCTCCTTTAAAATCATCATCAATCCCATACCTTTGGTTCAAGTAGGTACAAGTACAAAGCCAACAATAAAGTAAGAGTGAGTGTGAAAGTAATGATTTTAAACATATTCGACAAAATTATTTTTGTTAACAAAGATTATTTACGCATCGAAAAGAATATTTTTAATTTTTTTTTAATAGGTAGGTAAGTAATAAAATCCTCACTTTGGTCAATACTGGCTACACGCGAAAGCTCTACAAAATACAATATTCTAATTTAAATCAAGCCTTGATTACACAACTAATCGAACTATACACTTAATTGATTTTTGCATACAATAATGGCCTATAAAATTATTTATCTTGATTATCATCTTTCATTACGTTTCAATTTGAATCTCGAATGAAATGTGACGTCATTCAAAGGGGACAATAGTGAATCAACGTCAAATGTCAATTTGGCCGCTGGCGTCATCTTTTAACATCGAAACCAGTATACGTTGACCCGTGAAGGGACGTGACTGGGCAACATTTGGTAGCAGCTTCTATACGAGGCGCATGCGACAGGGGTCAAGCTCGCTGGTCAGTATCATGACTAGCGGTTTCTGTGTCGCCTACCCTCTTATCTTTAATGATAATATTAATGTTATCTTAGAAAGCATCTTTGTACCTTTTCGAGTGCTCTCAATATTTTGATTCGCAAATTGATTTTGTTGATTTTTAGGATTATTTAGCGCTTGTTTTTGTATAATTTAAATCGTGTCGTGCTGAGTTGAGTAAAAAACTGTTGTGTTAGTCATGTATTGAACTATAAATTCCTTTGCTTAAAAAAATAAAAATAATTTAATATTATGATAGATATTGCTTATATTTTTTAGAAAATTGAGTTGGATACATATTGCAATGCCGTTCGTTAATTTGACGATTTTTAAAAACGAAAATCACAAACATAAAAATTACCCATTTCACACTATACTAAAACACTCATTTATAAGCAGGATGAAATCGATCAATTCATTTCCCATCCCTAGAGAAGAAAATAATGTAACACACGAAGTCGATTCGCCAGTATATTGAGAAATAAATTTTTCATTCCGCCCGTGGCCAGTTGTGATAACCTCCTTGACCGGGGCCTCTCCAGGGATACATAAAGGACTTCTCCTGTATAAGGAATCGCATATTTCATAAACGCCCTTTGATCTAGTGATGTGACGGTGGTATCGATAAAGTGAATTAATTTATCGACGGTGATGACCACTTGACTTCAGGTGGTCCTGCTTCTTGCTTGACCTGTAATTAAAATACAATATTATCGATGTGGTATCGTGAAATTTAATAAATAGAGATAGAGAAAAACATTAATGTATACATTATACTCGATATTATCGAGTATAAATAAATATTAGTAACACGTAAACCATTATAGCATTTTAATTTGTAATTAATAACAATTCGTTATCCAACCACGCATATATTTTGATATGTCAAATAAAAAATTAATATGAATATGAATTATGGTATAATGAAAAGGAAAGTTGCCAATGTTTTTCTCTATCTCTATTATTAAATAGTCTTACTTGACAAATGTATAATATACTATCTTTCCGCCCGCGGCTTCGCCCGCGTTTTCAAAGAAAAACCCGTTCCCGTAGGATTTCCGGGATAAAACCTATCCTATGTCCTTTCTCGGGTATCAAAATATCTCTATACCAAATTTCATGCAAATTGGTTCAGTAGTTAAGGCGTGATTGAGTAACAGACAGACAGACAGAGTTACTTTCGCATTTATAATATTAGTATGGATTATACATTTGTCAAGTAAGACTATAAACATATCGAAATAATCAATAGTGTTTAAAATGATCATATAACGATTAATATTTCTCCTCCGTTAATAATTTATAATCCGGCAAAAACATAATTCAAGTTTTAAAATAAATGAATTACGGTGGCTTATATGTCACTTTATGCAAATGATAATTTTTAAGTATTATATATTGCTGTCGCTACATTTTATTTACTTATAATTTTTAATATTTTCTTACCAGGATGTAGCGCTATTAATTACTCACTATGTTAATTAATTTGCCCCATTTTTCATGCAAATTGTAGACTTCCGTTATATAGACAAATTTATTGTTAATGATTACTTTTAAGTCGATTCCCACACCTCGCCAATTCCCATCATAATAACGCGTGTTTTTTGATGATTTAACGTAGACAATTAAATGATTTGCACTTACACTACATAATTAAAAGGTAACATTCAATATTTAATTACTTCTACAATGACGATACTTTTTAACGAATAGGTACAGTAATGCAAATTTTAAATTTCAAGGTACCGTAATTGAAGACAAAAAAAAATGTCGTCTAAAACTATCGACATTCATATCGATAAATAATCAGACATCCCTAGTCCCGTTCACACCCCGAAATTTTTTGTAGTCACACAAAGGGCTGAACGTCGGACGGACAAAATAATAAATATTTTGACGATAACACATAAATATTCGGCTTTTATGAATAACAAAACGGTATGCCACTGCTTACGGCGGTAATTTCTTTTTATGGTCACTCCTTCCTCTTATAAATCTTGGACTATTTATTAGCGAAGGGTCGTGCTATTTTGACGGTCTAATATTGCATACAAATTGAAGGGTAGTTTGATATTTTGGAAGCGATAATGGTGATTGTTATTTTAGGGAAATTGTATGGTTCGGTTGTGTTTTGTATAGATGTAACGTAGTAATCGTGTCTAGAGAAGGCATTGCTATCATTTACTTTCTAGCTATTCTAGTAGATATATTTATGATTATAAATAATTGTGGATTTACTGTCGATCTTTAACGAGTGAAAAATGTTTGGAAATGTAGATTTTTCTGAATTGAAAGAAAAGTATCAGACCATCACCTTTCATTATGTTGTACCATGTTACGCTACTAGCTACGGAGTAAGCTAATGAATAATATTTCTTAAACTCAATAATATTGAGTAGGTATTTCATTTTTTGTTTTTGTACTTAAATTGAGTGTCGTTATTCTATTGTAATCGTTGAAAGATAATACATACCTATCATTTAGGTATTACTTACCTACTTGAAGATATTGAACTTGACAGAACCTAAAGAGCCTTTTAGAACAAATCCTTCCACCAAAACGCATAAACACAGAATACATATTATCTCAAACTATATTTCGTATTTATATGACCTATAAATTAACAAAAACAGTATTAAATCTCGATATAAACCATTGGCGCATACTGCAGACGCGTCGCGTGCTGAACGAATGCAGGCAATTTCCGCCATTGTCACTAAGCACCGGCACGCCTGTGCTCAAGGACTTCGTAAACTTATTTCATTTATTGGGTTAAGTATGGTATAACGATGGTAAGTATTACAATAAGAATATGAATCGTTAAATTAAATAAGTTTTTAATAGATTTTAAACGCGATTGACTCATCTCCTTATTGGCCAGGTCCAGCTGGGTAAAAAAAAACGCGTGTGTGCCGAGCACAAGTGTCAGAAGTATTCTCTGACAAGATACAAAGATACCAAAATCGTCGCCTAACTTCATGACGTGACGGTATTGCTATAACGTGACCTTGAAATTTTACTCTCAACGTGCCTAAAGAAGTTTCCCTTCAAAAATAGAGACAATAAATCGTGCTTTTAATACGTTAAAAAGTTTTTTAACTGTGTGAGATCAACACAAGAAAATTAAATTAAATTTTTTCTTATTTTCATTACTCATTACTCAAGTAATTATAGGTAACTAAAAAGTAAAAATACATACCTATTACAAATAACACAAAACTGAGAAGAAGAATTACCTACACCTATTTCGTTGATTGTTAATATTCAAATTGGCTTTTCTCAACTATAAAGTAAAGAAATAATAATAGACCATAGATCAAAGGTACTTTATGTATTGAAAACACATTTGGCCAATTATTGACCTTATCATTTCAATGGGCTACTCAATGGTATTAGTCCTTTCATGTCTCTGACTTTCTACGTCAAAAGGACTACAAAGAAGTTAATGTTTTATTTTTATTATAAGGTTCTAGTTAAATGATTGAAAGGTCAAATTGTAAACCCTAATTTATATTTAGTAAAGTAGAGGGGCTTAAAGTTATGTAAATACTAGCTGAGCGCTGCGGTTTTACCCACGGACAATAAATACCTACTACGGGCAAAACATTTATGATTTTTGAAAAATAATATTATTCTGGCTCTTCAATTATTACCAAATCGGTGTTGTGGTTTACTAATCGTTATTGGAATTATTACATTAAATAGTAAGTGTAGTTTTAGTACCTACCTTCCTCATCAAAATAATTAAACATAATAATATTACCAGCATGCACATCTAATATTTAAACAATTTAATATGAATCATAATTTTACGATCCTTTTACATCTCTTTTATGTGCGTGATAGATAAATTAACTACCTACAACGATAAATTGTTAAAAAGTAAATATTTATAAATTCTAATTATTATTATATTAGCGACATAATTAATAACTAAAACGATCGCAACATAATTACCACAACAAAGAAGCCTTTTCATTGCCGTCTCATAAAACTTTCGAGGTTGATTAAAAATTTTTTAACGAGGCCTTCCAATTATGACCCCAGGCCAGATTGTAAAGACCCGTTTAACCCTCTAGTGTTTTAATGAGGGTCTTGGCTTTTTTTCACTACAGGGCTCAAGGTATACTGGTCGTGCTTTTTCGTTGTCAGTTCAAAAGGTAGGCGTGGCTGTAGCAAGCGTAAAGATCAAAGATTCCTTTTATTTTTCGAGATCAATTTGTGAAGTGGTTTATGCGCTCACAGAATAAAATAGATTGTTTTATTTTCAATGTAAAATCATACGTTATTGTCCTCCCACAAAATGTAAGCACAATGAGATAAAATATCGAACCAGTTAAGTCGTGAGATTGTAATTTTTATAAAGTTGAGTGCAATTTTGTCGGTATATTAAAATGTATCACTGTGTACCTATGATATATAAAAAAGCTTTAGATACGTTACCCGCTCTTTATTTTGGCAAGAAAAAACTCAGGTAAGTGCCCGAGTTTCACTTAGTCACGCACCATTCAGCGTCGTGGCTGGACGTTCTTTTAATTAACGCGTATTGTAGTAAAAGTGTCCAACAAAATGCCTTCGTGTGTTTTTAGACGTTGCAGGAATTATACTGTAACTGTTAGGGAAAATAATAAAGTTTCATTTCATACGTAAGTACTGTGAATTGATTTATTCTAACCGAAAAATGTTACTTTTTATATTTTAATCGGCAGTTGTTATTACGAAGTACATGAGTGAGACATGTATTATGTCTCGTGCGTGAGAGTGAAAGAGAGAACAACTGTATTGGTGATAATGGCGATGGCGGCGAACTGCTACTCGGAATTGCCACTGCTAGGGGAAGTTGAGGAAAATGGAACTAGTCTTTATTCACCCTCACAAAATTATATAAAACCTGAAATTGTTTTTAAATCATGTTACTAAATATTGATAGATTCGATCGACAACTCAAAAGTACTTGTAACAGTTTATTTTAATAAAAAAACATTTTTTAATTTGAATTACTTATCATTTAAAATGTGTATGAATATTAAAACACGTTTCAATTTAGATTTCCTAAAGATGGGTGTATGAAGGAAAAGTGGATAAAGATAATCAGGACTCAAAGGCGGGAGATTGATTGGATGCCAGCAAAACATTCAACAATCTGCTCGGAACATTTCAACGAAGGAGATATATATGAGACGAAAAAGAAATTACGTAGATTAAAAAAAACAGCAGTTCCTATAATTGAGGTAGGTAAAATAAAATGACTGAAAATATTTTTATTTGTTTTGATATTTTTATCGATTTAGCGATGTTTGTCGAATAATAAGCAAATTTCGATAATAAACAAAACAACATAGTTTGTTAATTATAGGATTTTTTCTTAGGTACAGACATTTTTATTAATAGCTAAAATAATATATAATCTAATCGATTTGTTACTTTCGCCCAACCTCCTCTCGTAGCTACCTCGTACGCGCTCGCGGCTCGACCATCGACGAAAATTAACAACGGTGTAACTCAGATTCTATATTCATCTCTTTCTAATAACAGATAAGGCGTATGTTGACATCCATGTTGTTTCCCTTTCTCGGAGCGATCGGACGGAGTATAGGGCCATATAGTGCGTTAGTAAGTAGGTATGTATTAATTACGCTGTTTTTTAGTGCAATGATGTTGGCGTATGCCGCGTCTACTAGTATAATAGAGTCATTGCTGTGTACCTACTGCATATTTATGTGATAATGAAGTAGCCTATAAACTTGTTTGTGGCTTTTCGGGGATACTAAAATCACAATAATTATTGTTTTTCTGTAACAAAGGGTCCAATATAATAAGTGGATCACGCGTGTGTCTCTCATCCATGACAATGATCTTATGTGAGGTCAATTGTTCCATAACATTCGTCACAAACTTGAAGTAGTTCAAACAGAAGACATGCATAGTTCTATATAAATTATTATAATGTAGGTAAGTAAGTACCTATTTCTATTAAAATATCTGGTACATTAAAAGCACAGATCACAGAAACTAAAGGGAGATATGGTTAGGGGGCGGGGCCGGTGTCGCAGCAATATGCCCAAAAAAAGAACACATGCTGTTTGTTGCATTCAGTTGACGTTCGACCGTCGGCCGGGTATTATTTGACAATGCCGTGTTGTTCCGTTAAAGTTTGTAAAAACCGAAGTGAAACCAGCATCTTTAAGTCAAATGGAATCACATACCATCGGTAAGTACTGAAAATTATACGATTTTCTTACTAAAATTTCAAAAACAATATTACGTAGAGTGATTTCTTGGTTTCTTATCTTTTATATTATGTGACAGAACGACAGTCACAATAATTTATGTAAATAGTTTACAATGCTTCTTCTGTACGTGTAACGTGACTCTATTCAAACGCGGAGTTCGAATACCGCAGTGTATAATGAACATACTAAAGCTAACAATCGTGTAGTACGGCCGCTGCTCGCGGTCGTTAGCTAAGGATGCGAATCGAGTGTGTCCATGTCGATAAGATTCGGATTTTTACTACCTTACTACCTTATTTTCATATCATAATGTATTACTATTAGCTTAATATCTGATTGTATTATTATTATTTGATAGGTACTCGAGCAATAATTTTATAGTAATTATTATACATGGATTAAAAAAAGAAGTCACTTATTTCATACTTATTTTACTTTACAATAAGTCAATAGGCAATGCTTTATGGACTTCATCACCATGAATGCTACCATCAAGGTGTCCATTTCTACCTAGTTACTGTATTGCCTATAAATTTTTTTAATTTTAACGTTTCTCATTTTATCGACAAGCAATCCCTATCATAAACGCATATCTTGCGGCTGTAGTGGTGCTGTATACGTACGTCACTTACAATCTAGTGTGCGAACGAATAGTCGCTCTCAAATTTTTGTGTGATGACACGCACACAACGCGAAGTATTGTTTTTATTTTGTTTACTGTTGTGTGCGTAAATTTGTAATGAGACATCAGGTTTCGTACTCAGCGCAAGCGATTGGCATCTCTCTAGATCTCTATGATTAAAAGCCAACGTTAAAAACATTTTCTGACTCTTACTATACTGAATATTGGTAGAGTTCCTCTTTTCCTTGTTTCCCAGAAAACATCACTACATAGTATAAAACAAAGTCGCTTTTTCTGTCCCTATGTCCCTATGTCCCTATATGTATGCTTAAATCTGTAAAACTACGCGGATTTAAATGCGGTTTTTTGTAATAGATAGAGTGATTCAAGAGGAAGGTTTTAGTATATAATTTATTAGGTTTTAGACAAAGCGGGCGAAGCCGCGGGCGGAAAGCTAGTTATTAATATTTTGGTACATGACTCCTACAATTCCAGCTAAATTGTTAGAACATAACCAAAGAATACATACAAAATATTTCCCATATAAGCGGCCTTCTCACCCCCTGCAAGAATCTAGAAATCTTTCTTATGAAGCAAATGATAGCGCGAATTCAGTACAAACAGTATTGAAGGAAATACATACATCCAATTAGTATCTCTGTAAGAAACCAACATTAGATAAATGCTAAGTACCTATAATATCTTTGGATTTTAAAGACAACGGGACGGATATAAAACGACTCTTCAAACATTCTTTCCACTGTCAACACATATTCATCATCCGGTGGATTCCCCAATAAATAACGCTAATTTCACTTCCCCGTACACGTCGTACCGATATTAATTAAACATCGTATCGCGTGATCGTTATCGTCACGTAACCGCTCACCTACTGACTGACTGCTCTGATTCGAGTGTCATTGGACATGCTTTGTTTTACTTTTCAATTATAAAGTGAGTAATACTTTTACTTCGGAATGTGTGAAAATAATATTTTTTCTACAACAAAAATATTTTCTGATATTGGTAGCATTGGTTTATCAATGCTAAGGTTAACATTAACCAGAAACATATAAATTTTTATATAAGGTACTGTATTAACGTGGTATTAACTGCCTCACTATGAACAAGAATACAACGCCGACGGATCATTATAACCCTTACCATAATTTACAGTAAATAATGTATGTGTATATCCGCCAACACGCACTTGGCCAGCGTGGTGGATTATGGCCTGTACCCTCATAGGAGGCCCGTGTCCCAGCAGTGGGAACGTATATGGGCTGATGATGATGAATGTATGTGTAAATAAATAAATAGTAGGTACATAATCAAATTTCAAATGTTTATAATCCGGTCTAAAATAAGTTTGTCCCCAATACCGCTGTAAGAAAATTATGTTGCGAAAGAATATTTCCACACTAACACACATTCATAATTTCCATCACTCAATTCTAATCTAGTTATGTAAAATGACCTAAATATTCATTCATGAAAAATCCAGTCTACATATTTTATAATATGAAGTTGAAGAGTTTGTTTGAACTTGCTAATCTCAGAAACTACTGGATCGATTGCAAAAAATATATCACCGTTGGATAGGTTACTATGTGATCCCAAAAGTCTAAAATATATACCTACCACGAGCGAAGCTGGGACGGACCGCTAGTATAAAATAATAATTCATCAGACTTTTCCTAAAACAACACACCAAGATAATAAACTAATTTAGGAAATTACCCATCTCTGTTAATTAGATAACCATCGTTCAAATAAACCTTAGATTCATGATAAGTGACAGTTTAATACGTATTTGTCCCATAAAATTTAATAATACCTTTGTATAGAATTATTATAAAATGGGGTGAGCGTTGAACCATACAGTTTCTTAACTTGTCACGCTCTACGACAATCAAGTATCTTATCTATACTAATATTATAAAGCTGAAGAGTTTGTTTGTTTGTTTGTTTGTTTGTTTGTTTGTTTGTTTGTTTGAACGCGCTAATCTCGGGAACTACTGGTCCGATTTGAAAAATTCTTTCGGTGTTAGATAGCTCATTTATCGAGGAAGGCTATAGGCTATATATCATCACGCTACGACTAACAGGAGAGGAGCCACGGGGGTGAAACCGCGCGGAGCAGCTAGTTAATTATAAACATTATCCTTATACGGCATAATTTAATTCAAACCTGTTATTGTTTGATTTTTGTGTAATTACAGTAAGGAATAAGAGTTTAAGAAATGCTATACTGATGGTAAAAATAGAGAAATGTCATCATCATAAAACCTTACTGCTTTCCTAAATACCTAATGAAAGTTCCAAGGGGAAATAAATTTTAACTTGGTTATCATTTTGTACAATCAATGCCTGCATTTATGCCAATGTAAATTAAATGAAATTTGAGAAAAGAGTAAGGAATATCCGCAAAATCTTCTCCTATATTATCTTCTTACTTTCCATCATTATCATGATATCTGTAAAACTGAATATTTGAAACCACTGAATCAAATTCTAAAGAATTCAAAATTAAGAAATCAGAATACTATTTCATCATACCTAACATCTTACATTTTTCCGTGGCATAACATTCAAGAATCCCCTACCTGAACCTAGTAAAAACCAATAAAATCATATGACGATATTTCTTGACTGCCCACTACATAATGCATGTGCCCGCTCGCTTGTGTCGGTCACACTACGCCACCTGTAATTATTTCATTAGGTTTCATTTACGGATGTTATGTTATATTGTAATGTTCACGTATGCTTAGAACTCAAAGGTGTTTGGGACAAAACAAAAAAATCTACTCGAGATTTCTTTGTATTTTGAGCAATCTCAGAAGAGGTCTTTGTGTCTAAAACGATAGTACCTACTCTTTCTTACATAATTTCAATTTTGAGGTAGAGTAGCTAAAAGAATGGATGGATTTTTATTGTACTTACCCAATTAATTACTAGCTGACCTGACAGACGCTATACTCGTGAAGTTAAAATAGCCGTTAAGGTTTCTTGATTTGTTTACGTTTGGCACAAATTTCTTACAATTTTCTTTCATAAGAATCTTCTCCTCTCCTTCATTTACTTTTTTATAACGAAAACTTTATTATACTATATTTTTAAAAGAAATATCGAAATTGGTCCAGGTGTTCACACGTGCTGCCGTGACCAAGGGAAGAGATAGAGGTTATCTGTGAAATTCAGGATTTAGAGAGCAATATGTGATTAATTAAAAAATTAATAGGTATAAATGTTGATTTATTTTTGCTCTACATTATCGAGAAATGTTATATTTAGGTTATAATCGTGAAGCAAAGTAGAGCCTCGAGTAACGTGTAAAAATGTTTTATTTTTAATAATAATTCCAAGATAATTTAACAAGCCAGTAAGAGATACAATGTAAACTGTATCACTATAAAAACAACCTTTAGGTAGTAACCAGCTTAAATAAGCGAGCGGTAGCGATAGCGGAAAGACTCTTTTAAGTTTTTCAATTTAATAAGCATTAATTAAACATACAAATATTATATTTTTCTTTAGACGATATTATTTAAGATAAGGTCTCTAGTAAAAATAATGGTTTTATTAAAAGAAAATGGCTACTTTAAAATAAAATATTTATAAGTGATTATGTGATTAATGTTGATGTGCCTGTACCTTTTCATTGACCTTCCTGTCGTTTATTTGAAACTGGAATTCCACATTCTCCCCACATTCATCTTCAATTAATCAAGACATTCATAATTTTCAGATACAGTTTCAACATTTCATTTACTTATATTTTTTAAGACATAATCGTGAAATCAATAAATAATGGGTTCCTCTGAGTTTTATATCTTTACCTTTTATTTAATCAGGTATTCTACACAAATCATTTCAATATTAGTACATTTACGCGTAATTTCTACGGTAGATACTTATTCAACCCGCTCTTAAGTGAACATAGCCTTACAAGTAAAGGGGTGAACACATGCCTTCCTGCCATCAGTCAAGTTGACAATTCGAACAAAATTATACCCTACACTTACATGCGAAGTTGTCGGTAACATAAGCTTTACTGTTCGTCTGTTCGTCTTTAAATATATACAATTATGCTATTAATGACCGACGTATCTTACTTGTTGTTTTGAAGACAGTGTAAAAATAAAATGTATTATTTTTAACCATGAATTTCTTTAACTTGAAGCTAGCGGATGGACTTTTGTTTTCTATTATATTACAAAAAAACTTACAATTTAATTGAATTGTCAATATTTTAATTTTGTTTATCTTCCAAGAAAACCATATCTTACTATATAAAAATAATTTTATCCATACTAATATTATAAATGCGAAAGTAACTCTGTCTGTCTGTCTGTTACTCAATCATGCCTATACTACTGAACCAATTTTCATGAAATTTGGTATGGAGATATTTTGATACCCGAGAAAGGACATTTTATCCCGGGAAAATGACGCAATCCCGGAAATCCCACGGGAACGGGAACTATGCGGGTTTTTCTTTGACTGCGCGGGCGAAGCCGCGGGCGGAAACCTAGTATAAAAATAATTTTAAATTTTAATTGGAACATTTAATTAATGAAATAAATCATTATTTTAACGACTTTGTTGTTCATAACAAAATAATTAAATGTAAAAATAATATTTTCATAATGTATTTAGATCATAATAATATTTTCATCTTTCACCGACATCGTGTTTTATAAAATAAAAATAATTAGTCTTATCTAAATGAGCTATAATTAATTAACAAAAAAATTATAAATTATTCTACACAATACCAAAGAAAGGTGATAAATGATAATAAAAGAAAGGAGTTGTCGGCATTTACTATTTTAAATAAGCTGACTACTTACTGACTATAATTGGTATTTTTAATTTCTCAAATGTATTCTGTGAACCGAATACACATATTTTTTGAATCTAGATTAACTAACTGTTTTAGAAATAACTTTCACGCAAGATAAATTATTTAAATGCAAAATAAACTGTAATTTAATTACTTCCAATGTCCAGTGACGGCGAAAAATATAATTTAGACATAACAAAAATGCCAGAAACAATTTCATATTTCACTAAATTCTCTTCTGGTGATATATTCTAAGACAAAGTTTTAAATACCTTCGCTATTTTGATTATGAATCTTATTTGAACGTGTTAAGGTATAGTTTTGTATAAGTTTTAGAATCGAGAGTTATTTTTTAATTTTGTAAATTGGTAAAAGGCTTTGACAGTTCGCGGTAAGGTCGGCAAAACGGTAGGTTGGATAATCTTGATGTTGGGATGATATTGCAAACCTTTTTTGTCAAATGTCAACTTCTGTGGTCGCCAAGATTCGCTTGTGGGAATTAGGGTTCCGTTATAATATTAAAATGTGTCAAAGATAAATTATTATTTTATTATTATTAAAGGTGCTGTATGCAATTTACACATTAGTTTATAATATTTTCAAGAAAATGTTTCTTTGTTTTGTTTCACTTAGAGCTTACATTTTTTTAAGATTAAGTACAATTTTTATCTATCTGTGTATCATTAAGCATTGAAAGTAGGTAATCAATATACAAATTATTATGAAAATTAGAAAAATAGATAAAAAAATACTAACCAAAATTAAAAAAAATAACTTATTTATTTATCAACCATAAAAATCTCTAGAATTGAACCCATATTGTACATAACTATATTATATTTATAGACATCGCCACACACGGCTGTTCCTCTTGGGTGCGTTATTACAAGGTCGCGGATATGTTGGCGGCTTTTGGTCCTCACTATGAGATTCGATATCGTCGGCGCCTAATATTAAATTCATTGATACATCTAATACGTTAAACTTCTATGGAAAAAGCAGTAGGACTATAATATCTGCATAATATTGACGCGAAATAGTGTTATAACAACAAATTTAGAAAATGCTTATTAATAGATACCATAATATAGGACAATAATTGTAACACTTATTAAAACTCAGAGGATTTAGGAAACAAAATAAAGTTTATTTACATGTGATGAACTGAATTAAAATATATTAAAAAGTCGTTCATATTATAACGATTAAATGTCACAAATCGATAAAAAAATGCTAAGAATACGTTTTGATCTATTGAAAATATGCTTATATAAGTAGGTAATAACTATAGTTAAACCACAGAATACTTAACAGTAGCTAACGCTAGTTAAACATTAAAATACTTTAAAATTATCATGCAAATAATTATCACATTTATTAAGTAATGTTCCTCCCTTCAAAGCTTATCATTATCTTACTTCTAAATTAAACACATCTTATAAAAACATGTCACATAGACAAAGTTCACAAAAGACAGTCCTTTACAAGTTTTCCTCGAAAAATCCGAGCAGACACGGGATCAAAGCTAGTGTTTATGTCCTATGACGACGTCTGTCCGGAATGTTAATTGAACAATTCCACGAAACAATGTGTAAACAAGGGGAGATTTTTAATTTAATCACTTTGTTGTATGGGAGAGGGGTTCAATAAAAATCTTCGTCAACTTCAGCTTGTGGCTTGTAATTAATTTAATATGTTGTTTTAATTTAGAGAATATGTAGGAGCTGACTTTGAGCATAGTTTGTCAGAGGTTTTGGCTATAGATTGTTTAGTGGTTAATTAAAATAAGATGACTAATAGGTATAAATAGATGTGCCAGTTGGCCAAATATTCAACAGAATTACATGTCAGTGTCGTACTAAGGAAGGATACTACAACACTGATGATGAATGAATGAATGAATGAATATACTGCAACTAGGAATAGAAGAATTATACTACAACTAGAAAGTTGTTGTATAATTCTATCGCGGTTATAAAAGAGCTTTCCAGAATGAATGTACGACTCTGAGATTAAAATTTAAAACTACTTTCAGTGGTAAATACTATGCCGTAATTTTTCTACTCTTAAACACTACAACTAACTGACTTATTAACAAAAAATTAACTATTCATAAAACCGCGATTTACTCTTCTGGTGTCATGGTATTCGTAATCAGATTCCTCCGAAATAGCTTGACCGATTGTCATGAATGTTGAGTCGCTATATTAGTTTGGTTAATGAATTAAAAAGGTTGTGAACTTTAAAAGAGCAACTATGGAGTTTCTTGCCGGTTCTTCTTCATAGATACTGCTTTCCGAATCGGTGATAAATTTTAAAACTGTTATGAATCTTAAAACTGTTATCAAAAGTGCTTCTAAAAGAAGTCTAATTGGATGAATAATGTTTGATTTAGAGTCTCACTCAGGATCAGCTAGTAAAAAAGCTTTATCACCTGTCAACCAGCTTCGTAAAACAATTAACTGCATCCAATGCGCACGCGCAATGAGTTCGGTGACCGGGCTAATTTCGTTCCTTCCTGCAATGCCCGGTTATTTTCGATTACGATTACTCTATCCAAGTGATGATAGGACGGCTTTCAGTGACGTCATTATGTGGATAGATGCACCTTGGATTGATGTAGGATAGATTGCAGAAGAGGAAGTCGTTGATTAAAATGATGATGTACATGATATCTTTACTTGGGTGGATAAGAATATCTTCTGAACTGAAAATATAGACTTCAGAAATTTTAACGGATTTTAAACGCTATTTATTCATTATATTACCCGACGT
>CAJQZM010015697.1:18494-39743 GCA_907164665.1 Colias nastes | reverse complement strand
AATTTATATTTATAAAGCATTTGAATGCCATAAAAACCAAAAAATATGAGATCTCCTTAGCCTTGACATTGCTGCATCCGATATTTGCGCCATTGTCTCGCCAAACCAATTAGCCTCAGCGTCTACATTTATAGTGTCAGGTCTCGGACACCACGCCCTGATTAAGGACGCCAATTCTAAGAGGTTTCCATTCAAACTCTTTAGAGACCATCGTGGGCCGGCCTCGATAGGAACGGATCTTGAGTTCCTCGTAGATCCCGTCGTTAGAAGAGCCTCGAACCTGATATACTTATGATCAGATAAGGTCTCAACCTCCGACAGGACCCGCCAGCCCTTGATCCGACCGGCAAGAGTGGGACTCGCAAACGTCACGTCGACCACTGAACCCCCATGCATTCGCACACATGTGTTTTCGTTGCCTAGATTCAGTGGGACTAGGTTTCGAGCTGCGAGCCATTCTAAAAGGACGTCTCCACGAGCATTTGATGTTGAGGAACCCCAAGCGACCGATTTTGCGTTTAGGTCTCCAGCGATGATAACTTGGTGGGGGTGACCCCATTGAATCAGGGAGCATACTTCTCCCAAAAACGCTTCGAACTCAGAAAGCGTTTTATTTGGTGAGAAGTATACTCCGATCACAATTATGTCACTGAACCTAGCAGCTACGCAGCGGGCTTACAATGTCCTAAGTGTACAATATAATAATGGCTTCAGAGTACTGTTGGGGCTTCCGCGCTTCTGTAGCGCGTCTCAGATGTTTGCAAATTGCCAGACCGACGATTTTTACGCGATAATGAGGAAAAGGGCAGCATCTATGATGAAGAGAATGCGTGAGAGTTCCAATGGTATTCTGAAGACATTAATTGAGAAAGTAGACGGTCCATTCCTTAAGCGGTGGGCAAATTTACATCGTTCGCAATATAATTATGATAATGGATAATTTTTAATGGTTTTAATCTTGTTTTTTTAATTGAATTTAATTTGTATGGAATGTAATTTTATAATACGTATTACTAACATAGTTTCTAAGATTAATGTATACTAACACAAATATGGATGAATATCTGGAAATAAAATATTATTTATTTATTATTTATAGATATAGAAGTTCTAAAAAGTCAAAAGGTTTTGATATAATTATAAAATATAAACATTCATGCGCATTTAAGAATTTATATTTTATATTATAACAGTTAAAATAATAGTCTCAACTTAGAGTTTCAAAACATTGCGATAAAAGCGTTCCTACAAGAACATTATCATTATTCATAGCTTATCGAAACTTCGCACCGAAATCTTGATACTATAAAATAAATACACTTATAAATATATTATTTTAGCTTTGCTAAGTAATACGTGAAGGCCTATCAAAAATAAAATCGTTGCTAAAAGGTACATTGTCTTTTTATTACAAAAGAAATGTTTGCCTTCCCATTTCAATTTAACTTTGTATTGTAAGTTCTTTAATTTCATTTAATATATAGTTATTCCGATTAAGTACGAACGATATTGATCGATTTTAATTTTATCATGAAAAATCATGAAAAATAAGTTGTTTTACATCTATACGATGAGATGATTCTAAAGTAGAAGTCTACTACATGTGTAACTTTGTGTTTATTCTAATAATACATAGATTTAGTTCGAGCTTTGCTTAATAAACTAATCGAATAAGATGTATTTATCCAGCCGTATTCCAAGAAGTTTACACATGAGCGGTTTGTATGCGCGTCAATGTATAAATTATTATCCATTTTCATTACACTATTCCCAGCAGGAAATTCGAGATCAACTCCATAGTATATGTTGCCTTATGAATATGCTTATGTTACACAAAATGTAGTCCAGTACAATGTCAAGGAAGGTATTCTAGGTCAAGTATATTGAAACAAAACATTCGCACTCTGCGCACAAAGGGCAGTGATAAGAGAGGAAAACTTGAAAAATTTGGAGCTTTTGTCGAAGCTGCCTGAAGCGTTGTATTATTTCGTTAAAATGGAAGGATTTTTGTATACAATTTGAAGTGTTTGTTTTCAATTAAATCACATTTTATTATTCTAGTATTTCAATATTTACGAAAGTTGCTTCATAAGGTAGAAGATAGAAGTAAAAACTTCGAAATTTTGGGTTAATTTATTAATTAAAGTAATTTAGAATAATAGTACAAATGCCTCGACAGAATCGATTTTTTTACGATAAAGATTTTTAATTATATAGTTACATAACTTCATTTGTTTGTTATTACAAAACACCCTTCGTGCTTTGATTTGGATAAATAGTTTGGTTTTAACGATTGATGATAACCTTAACCTCTTCGAGGGACAAGAACTATTACGCTTAAAGATAAGATCACACCATTTGTTGATTATACAATAGTATAATAATCTATTTTATGTAGGTATCTTATGTTATCTGTGAAGTCTAATCTTAACTATTGCTGTTTTGACCCGAAGTGAAATTTAATCATGTTAAAAGGTACTCAGCCACTCGCACCTCGTATAAATAATGTTTAAAAACAATACAGATAAAATATTCCACAATAATTGCCGTCGCACGTGATTTAGATCGACAACAAAAACAGCTTGTACAGCCGTTGAATACTAATCTTATTCATAAATATTAAATTAATAAATAAACGTGGAAATTTTAGCGATGAATGCGATAATGATTAATCTACTGAACGTGAGTACTGAGGAGATAATTGTACCTACTGAATAAATGTATTATGTGCCTGATGATCTTTGTTCTGAATGTTGCATTTAAGATCATTGACCGCTGCCAAATTATTTTGTCAGACAATAATGTGCTCTAAATTACTCTTGATTTGTCGGTCCCTACACTCTCATATTGATGTAATTATTCTGTTTTGGTAATTGACGTATAGTTTCCTTTCCTGCGAAGTTTTGGATGACGTGAAAGTATGGTTGCATAGCTGGCATCGAATAATGATCTTTAACTGAAAAACTATTTTTCAATTTGAATTAATGAAAATATCAAACAAACTTTAAATTAACATTCGAAAAGAATGCAAACAAATTTCGTCATTACATCGTTTATATCAAAAAATTGTGTAATACAAAAAAGTTTATCATAAAATATGTTTTTTACTTAAAAATAGGTATGAAAGTGTCATGAAAGGTTCACGAGTAAACCGCGTGTAGGATACAAGTATCGAGTGACATCCTATTAAACGATGCCGTAATGCTGTCATGTGGTTACGACGTGAACATCACATTTCCTGAGCGGAAAACTTTTATGAACTCAATGAGTTATATTGTAAATATTATATTACAATAGAAAATCAATTGGCAATGTTTATTTATGTGATGGGGTCTGGAGTGTAAAGCGCCCCTTTTTTGCGAGGCCGATTCTTTCTGATTGAATAAATAGAAATAATGGACATATTACTAGAACTTAACTTTATTAGTTCTGAAAGCACAGGGTTTCTGTTATTTTGTTAATGCATAGAGTGCATCGGATTGTTTCTATACCTAATATTTTTCCTATAGTTCAGTAATGATTAAATCAAAAGTCCGAAATTACGCTGAATGTTTTTCGTATTTTACGTACGGTACCTACAAACCTAACTCTACCTATGTACAGTCAAATGGGATAATTGGCTAAAAAAAACAATATGTAAAATTAATACTAAGGTTTAGACTGTTAAATCTTTTTTTTTGCATTTATATCAAGTCAACTAAAAAAATGAAAGGGGGAAAAGTATGATATTTTCTTTCCGTATTAACTTTTCGTAGTTATGGTATCGTACCTACTTAGGCATTTTTAATTTTATGCAACTTTTTTCAATGTACAATCAGCTTACTGTTTTGACCTTGCTCTCTATTTTAGTTCAATTTTATTCATAAAAATCTGAAATAGATGTTTCATTTAAAATTAACAGCCGTGTGACCTGACAGTCCCGCCTGAATTATTCTGTATGCAAGATGTAAACTAATAACATTCATTTAAAGAAACTCATTTCTATTAATATAATACATCCAGTATAATAATTATATGAAGTATTCAAGGTACTTGATATTCAAATAAAAATAACCGCAATATTAACGTGATTTTAAATAGAAGCTTAGTGCAAACTGCAAACTACAGTAACAATAAAAAAAATAAACGGTTGTGTAATATATAATAACTAGCGACCCGCCCCGGCTTCGCACGGGTGCAATGCTGATACTAAATACACTACAGAAAAACTGTGAACGTTGTATATAAAAACATAGCAGCCCGCTCCGGCTTGGCACGGGTATAAAATATATAGCCGGGCGGCCGGCCGGTGCCGCCGCAAACGCTACGTCCCGCAATTTTTAAATCTGTAATATCTTCGAAAATATTCACTTAAATCATACGGTGTAAAGGACCATATAGATCTATATTAAATGAACAATGTATTCAAGGTATTTAATTGGTTAAGGATTAATTCTGTATTGGTTAAAATCGCTTCGAAAATTAGCCATTATTTGTCGTAAAAAGTAAATGACAAAAAAAAGTTATTGTGGGTTATCCATAAGAGATAGACATATACCACCGCGGACTTTTCTGTAGACCTTTTCAATGTGTATAATACTTAGTACATTATTTTGATAAAACTCGTAGGGTTCAGCCTGCGTTTGCAATGTAAGCGGAAAAAATGTATTTTTTTACGACATCACATTAGAAACCTCAAAAATAACAGTACTTCTCCACTATTTGATGGATGTTATTATACATATAAACCTTCCTCTTGAAGCACTCTATCTATTAAAAAAAACCGCATCAAAATCCGTTGCGTAGTTTCAAAGATTTAAGGGTACAAAGGGACATAGGGACAGAGAAAGCGACTTTGTTTTATATACTATGTAGTGATTATGTAGGTACAAACTACCTATTAACACGCGCGTGTCACTTGTACAGATATTAATTGTAGGTATAATATATACATATATTATATAAGTAGACTATATCGGTATATACCTCTTATCTAACTAGTATTATTGTCTTATTATTAAGAAATTATGATCATCAAGGTATGAATAATTGTTTAGTAAATGTTATCATAACACACCGCAGTTGAGTGATTTGTTAGGTAGTAGGAAAATGTTTGAGATACACATTTCACGCAGCAAAATTGTAAACAAAATCGTATGATGTTAATATTATGCCACATGTTAGTTTAAAAAAAATTAAATTCTTCAAAACAAACCGTAAGATGAAATATTTATATATTTTTCTAAAATCTGTTTTGCCATTCTAGAATCCGGAACACTTTCTAATAATACTAGATTGGATGGATCAATAATCGTACTCACTCATAGGGAAACTACGTACTTTTACGTATTATATTATGTAAATCAATTAATCTAACGTATTCATATTGACCTAGCTTTATGTAGGGATAATTAACAACGGTTGCTAGTTGGATATAATTGCATAACAGCTTTGATGCGACACCCTCAGGACAAGTTTCAGTACAATTGATAAAAACTCTTAACGACTGCAAACGCTACAAGCAAACCTGGAGTAAAGAAAGTTAAGTAAGTATTAAATTTTAATTAATTCGACGGACTAAAGGACATTCTGTAGCGCTCTGTATAAATTATGCTCTTTGTAAATTTGCTAACAATTTGCGGTTTTTCAATTCAAAAAATTAATGGAAAAATAACTTGTACAAGATAGCAATTTCTTGGACTTCTTTTGTCGTAAAGTTATAGTTTTGAAGGGTTTTGTTATGTAGAAAATCATAAAATGTTTTATTAAAAAAGCTGGTCTGGTGACACTATTTCTAACAGAAGATTTGAACTCATTTTAACCAACGCTAAAAAAAGAATCTCTATTATAATATTTTTACTTATTTTTCTAGTTATACCATTACGCACACAAGTCATTAATACACACTTGGGTAGATATATAGATTTTATTTATTAATTTAAAATGTAAACGACAAATAGTCAGATAAATATTATTTAAATGCAATCTGAGTCATAGCCTGCGACGTATTTTATAGACATAAACCTATTCTAGAAGTATCTAAATTAATGTAAATAAACATGCTTACGTTTTATCCCCTTCATATTAAACAGAAAATATTTACTACTCTATTCAATTATGTCTACTGTAATTGACACGAAGTGTTATTGTTTGTACATACTTAGTATAATATTATTATCTGTTCTTCGCTAATTCCCTGTTTTTAAGTAAATTAATACCTATCTGATTTATTGTTTTATAACCTTTTTTTATACATCTATCCCATTCCCTATGCGTGGTTCCCTTCATGCATTCGCATGCTGATCTGCATCTGCTTCACTGATCGATTTTCTATTCGGGCTCGGTGATCAGCTTTTTGTTCCTTAGCAGTTTTTTTTCTTAATATTCTTTTGCGGAGACCGAACTATTACTACACATATTTAATTTAGGCAGTCCATACAAGTATTATTTTGACGCATAGAAAATAAAGTTTTGTGCAATTATTAAAAGTAATATACCTAGTACGTACGACTTTTTTTTTGTAAAAAAAATATCCGAAGATATTATGCTGAAAAAATATCGGATAATAGTATTACTCTGATTAAAGTTTCCTCGAATATCGTTTTTAATAATGAGCTTCGACGCGCTGAAATAAATACTACCTTTATCCCAGAGGACAAAGGTAGTTTACGTGATGTTTAATTTATAATTCTAGGTATAGTTAATGGATCTTTGTACCGTGTATACAATACGAATTGTGCAATGATAACAATTGAAGTAAGTAATTGATGTTACGTGACATCGCATTGCTGCAGGGGATGCAAAGGATAGACGAGCCGTCAAATTGCGGAATTTGATCTAAACATATTAGCTCGGGACACGGTCATAGCCGATAGGTATACATTAAATTACTGTTCAAATTAAGTCTATTGTGATTTCAATCAGAAACTCTGAATGGGAATTAAATGGAGAAACTAATGCAATTTTTGCAATCTAACATTGCTACTTTAAATTTGAATCTATAGATATTGAACACGTTGTAACTAAGTAGTTTTTTTGTGTATGTCAGTATTTAAAATTTTAAAATTGTAAGAGTTATTGTTTATTGCTCCAGAATAAATATTATTCTTAATAAATATTGTACTTACAAATAGTAATTACTAATTACGTCTCCAATAAGGCTAGATTTTACTGCAGTGAAAGCTAAATACGCTAGGTTTATTGCGAAGTACCTACGTCGTAAACCTCCGATTGACATATTTTATATCGTAAAAGTATTAATTTTATTTCAAAGAGTTTATGAAATAAGATTTTTCTTCAGCTCGTAACCTTCGATCACAACTTTTCAAACTGTACAAAAATCAAAATATATCAAGTAGGTAACAGATACAATAAATCGAGTATAACATTATTTTACGAGATGATTTTCACAGATTTTTCGCCTTTGGAACATAATACGATTAGATATATTTTTAAATTTAACATTAAAAACAAAATTAAACTATAAAAATCTAAAGTTTTAATAATAATTCAATATTGTGAGATATTGATATATTTGCACGCTCCATTATAGTTCAAGTTCGAGGAACATCGGTTAATGACGTCAATCTCAGGGTTACTAGTTCACTTCAATCGAGATTATTAATCTTAGTACTAAATCTTAATCTACTTTACACAGATTTGATGGATGATCTGACCCTTATGTTAGAGCTATATAAAACTGAACTAGCTTTCCGCCCACGGGTTCGCCCGCGTAGTCAAAGAAGAACCCATAAAGCTCCCGTTCGCGTGGCATTTCCGGGATAAAACTTATTCTATGTCCATCTTCAGGTCTGACGATCTCTGTACCAAATTTCATCCAAAACAATCGAGTCTATATTAGAAATATGTATTTCTTCCGGTACTTTTCAACTGATGGATAAAAACGTAACAAGTAATAAATCTCTACCTAGAGTGTTTCTCAAATTTAGTGTGTATTTACAATTTTTTAGCTATACAGGGTTAGTTTTCAATGACTAGCCAAAATTTAAAATTAAGATCTAGATATTAAACCAAAGGTACATTTGAAATATTATTGTCGAATAAAAAAAAATAATAGCATTCATTTGAAAATGTCTTAAAAATTTCCTAAATCGTAAACACGCGATAAGCTTATTGAGAATCAATGCACTTGTGTGCGTGCGCGCATCGCCAAATTTATGTGTGTGCTAACTTCTACCTATCTAGGTTGTTGAACTGAATTGTGCTTTTGTAATGTCCACACGTTCGCTTTTTAGTGGCGGACAGGAATGAAATCTAATTAAAAAAAAACGTTTTTTTTTTCATTAGATCGAAAATGTTACCGATTCTGAACCATTTCTGAAAATTTGGCCGGTCATTGAAAACTAACCCTGTAAATAAAGAAATAATTTGTAACTGATAATGAATGGAAACTGATAATGTTTGGACTAGATTAGCTAAGAACAGGGATGAATGGAAGAAATTGGAGGAGGCTTTTACCGCAAAAAGCGGTCCTTAATATATTTAGTTACATACTATCTTTCTAATTTACTAACACTTAATTTAATATTTAAAAATAGAATTGTTATAGAGAAATAAGAATAATGTTAATACTAACCACACTAACAACAAATAAAATTTGTAACTAGATATAAGTAAAGGAATGAATAAAAGCTTTATTTATTATTTATTTATTTTAATGAATGGAAACGGAAAGATTATAGCAAATATAAGGAAACGTTCATTATATTATATTAAAGTTATTACGTATGTGCGAATTCATTAATGGATATTACTACATACACATGTAATAAACGACAATAATATTATGATAAACATTAGACGCTAACGTAATATTATCAGTTTCATTAGGGACTATAGTTATATTATAACCATTGCGTTTATTGATAATTGTGTTTATTTTTCAATATAACAGTTACGTCACCTATTTAAATTAAGTAAAAATATTTACTATGATAACAAATGCGCAATTGTATTTTATACGTATATGTGTCGCAGGAAGACAAAAGACGTAACAAATAAGAGTAAAATCTATACTAATATATGTATAAAGCTGAAGAGTTTGTTTGTTTGTTTGAACGCGCTAATCTCAGGAACTACTGGTCCGATTTGAAAAATTCTTTCGGTTTTAGATAGCCCATTTATCGAGGAAGGATCACGATAAGACCAATAGGAGCGGAGCAATGCGGGTAAAACCGCGGAGCGCAGCTTAAGGCAACATTATAAAATCAACAACCTATGTTATTTTGAAGACTTGTTATTAAACAACAATTTTTGGTACGGTTGAGAAAAAGCAAAGCATATTATACTAGTCTACGTCATGTTTTCTCATATGCCCTACTCTACAATACAACACCCGTTTATGTAATATGACACAACTTCTGTGAATGCATCTGTAATCAATTTGGGTGCAAGCATGACCTTCCTGTCCAACCTCAGTAACACTAAACTCTATATATTTAATTTAATTGTTTGCAATTTAAGTATCTATTTGTGTGTGGTTTAGTTATAGATGATAGAGGTGGCGTATAAGACTATGGTATAAGGCTGTAAGTATGATATCAATTATTTTATTTCCGAATTGTTGTCAAACTATCATGTTATATCTTGTTATTATTTGGGGTGTCCACGCCGAAAATTACTTAAGAAAGTCGGTTGTTCTCTGAGGAACTATATAGCTCCTAAAACTAACTTTGGATGTCGCTGTCAAAGGATGTAAACTATTCATAGACTGCCAGTAGGTTGGAACAAGTTTAACCTTTTATTTAGTACGGAGAACATTTTTAAAATGTCAGTATTTAAACTCTTTAAAAGTATTTAAGGGGATTATAATAACTTAAATAGTTTCGAATATTAAGAAGATAAAGTAGGTACATATATTTATTTACCACTAATATGAACCTATGTTTCAAGTGTGTAATTTCCAGATAATGAAAATAGAAATGGAAAATCCACTTCTGTTTGAAGTATCTGAATACTTTACTTATTTGCATTTAAATGCGAGTGATTTAATGGCTATTGAATAATATTGATTGTTATATTACCAGAGTTCCTCGAAAAATATTCTTCAATGTACCTACCTAATATTATTAGGAGATATGATGCTCCACTTTTTCGTCGAAAATATTTCTACTTATTATTCCAAAAATAGCATCGTTTTTTTATTTACTATGTCACTTTATATAACGAGGAAAATCTGGCTGGAAATCACACATCGTTTGTGAAATCATGAACACGAGTATTGGTACTTATAGATACAATAGGAAAATGATTTCTTTTGTGTATATAAAAGAATATGTTGGAGGAAAAATATGAGCAAATATCTTTATAAATTACGTTGTCAGTTGTCACCATAATTGGCCCTCTACCCGGTAAGCAAATATTTCAATTAATTTGAGCTTCATTATTGATTTTTTTCATTATTATTTTTATTGTTTATAGGCGCTACCTGCATCACATATACAAACAAACTCTCGATGATGGCAAAAATAAATATTAGATAGCATTTAAGATTTAGAGGACAATTTCTTTTAAACTGAATAAAAAATAAGGAGAAGATTTTTGTCACAAATTACAATCATGTTATAAAAGCTTTTTTCATCAACACACAAGATGTGGACATAGTGTAAAAGTAAAATATACAAAATACTTTCGCAACCATTTCAGCATTAACTATAATTATGTATGTATAGTAAATACTATAAAAATGATATACGAGTATTTATTAAAGAAATATAAAATTATGTTATCACTGGGTAAATAATTACTTAATTGGTGCGTGAAACAAATTCTCTTAATAGATAAGTTTCTATGTAAATCTTGAACTATAGGTATTAATTATTATAAATGTATCTCATCATCATCTTTTGATTATAAAACCAATATAATCAACTGCTTAAATGTTCTTTTACTTGAAAAGTTGGTTCCAATAAAAGAGGTAGGTAGGTAGGTACCTAAGCATTGCTATTCATCACTACACCTCGTCTTTAGATTACGAATTTATAGTTGTTATTGTTTTGTTCACATGTTAAGTAATTATGTATGTATCAACAAAAATGTAAGTACAGTTTATGAGTGAAAGAAGTGATTTGGAAACATTTCCACTCAATAATGAGTGGAAATGTTTCCTATAGTCGGATCATAAAATAGAAAATGTATTAGTTTTAAGTTACATTATTTATTAATGTTGATACTTCTTTATATGTTAAAGTACCTGGAAGTAACGGTAACACCATCTTTAATTAATTATTTATCAACACGAAGTATAGGTACAGCATTACGCTGAGGCTACATAGAGTTGTAGTTGCATGACTTAATCATAGTAATATCATAAGAGCTCTCATTTCTTATTGTTCTCGTAACTCACAAGAATTCAAAGATTACCTCAATTCATTTTACACCTTAAACAAACAATCAGACGCGAGTAAATAAGATATAGACCCGCTCCAGACGAGTTACAGTCGAGCAAACTCAGTGCAAACCAAATACTATCTCATAATTCTCATTTCATTTATCTAAACCCTGTTTACTCTTCAAACAAAAGAAGACTGTTTGTACAAGAAATGCTTACAGAAGATAAATGCTCCTCATATTCCGTGGACTGTAGGTACTTTGTCTATTTCCTTCTCGTTAATTACTTCTATGAGCACGTGCGACTAAAGTGCAAAGTTTACTCACACACGTAAACTCGAATACATGCAAATAAATGTATGCGTCACTTTGTCGTCGAGGGAATCATATATATAAAGTGATACGAATGAACGTGTATCAGACAGCTAAACAGCACCGTTGCGGTACACCGTTATTTTATAAAACCACCAATTAAATTGGACGTTAAAGTGCGTCGTCGCGGACATTTTGCGAATTTGAAATAGAGCTTCGCATCAGTATTTCTGTGACAGAATCGGTGATCGATTCTGCTGAAAGAGTAAGACTTGATCTTGGATATAACACATCAAATAAAATGGACAAGAGACAACTGATCGGTTGTGCTACCAGATACCTCGCAGGAAGACATGCAATGCAAACGGTATATTGGAGGAAGTCAGCTGATGGCGGCAATGGTCTCCTTAAGACGACCAAAACCACATTCTTTGGCAAGAACGAAGGTCCGGACAAGGTGGACTCAGCGGAAATGTACGCTAGGGTCAGAGAAAGGTACGCGTAGAAATAACGCGTATACCAGTATACCACCAATATTGTCTGTGATAGACTAGGATAATTCAGATTTTCGTTAGCTTTGAATTATTTATTTCTTTTTTATCAGTATATTATTATACTTAATAATGTTGTGTGTGAGATTGTTGTAGTGTCTTACCAATGAGTTTGCTGTATATTGCGTGTATTTTTATTGTAAAAAATTGTGTTGTTACAATATATGACATGTTTAGTGTTTATAGTATAAATGATACTTAATAAAAATATTTTGATTTATATGTTTTTTTCTCTTTTTCCTAATAGTTTCCTATTTGATAGATATTTTCTATGTCTTACAGTGTTTTCGTTTAGTCATTTGTATAATTTATTTATATTATTTCAAACCATTTAATATATTCTATGCGTTTAGTTATACATAGTTTCTGCAGACAGATTGGCGTCGCTTAGTAAAAGTATTCATATACCTACTTATAAATCTAAAGTTTATTAAGTGTAACTGGTATATTGTTCTCTAAAATACCATCGTATAATTCGATTCGTTAATAATCTACCGACTTTTTTATATTTCTTTCATTAAATTAGGTACAATAAATTTTCTAAATATAGGTAGTATGTTAAAATCATACTTAAAGTCAAAATAAGCATACGTTAATACAATATGTACAACAACACACTAAATTTTAAAAATCTACACTACACTTTGATCATAGCCGAAAGGCCGAGAAGCGATTTTTAAAAATCTATCCAAAAAGTTTAGTTTTCTTACGAATAAATAATAGGTATCATGCAATATTATTTAATACACGCACAATCATATACCTACCAAAATATGTTCCAATAGGTTCTATTAAACTCTTTTGTAAATAGAGTATAGGTTTAAATCCACTTTAAATCCTATGAAAGCTCATCTAAAAGGGCAGCTAGAATATTGGAAACTTCCAGTAATTATTTCACTAAATATCACATTATAAAACGATTTACTGCCTCTCCCCGGTGGTATGATCAGCATCCCATGCTTAATCGAAGCCTCGCGCGGTCTGCGGTCTTCGAATAATCGTCCCATTCACACCGATAATTGCATTTATACGATCCATTTGACATTTTGCATTCAATTTTATTCATGTATTCAGGACGTCGGAGTCTGCGAGTTTGTATTTTAGAAATTTAGAGTATTTCATAACGCAGTGAGCAATTGGTACGGAAAACTATGACACGTAGCGATCGCGTGCAAGGGAATATTTTTATAGATAGACCAATCTATAACAGTATACTAACGTAACTATAAACAAAACCCTTGGGTGAATAGATTATAAAAGTACTGAAATATTATATTTATTGAATTATAATATTGTATTTTACTTTCATATAATTTGTAGACGTAAAGCTCGAGTCACACATTCCTTCCAATTTAACTTCGCAAATCTAGATAACTCTAATAACTCATATCCCATATAATCTTTTTGTTGGCGTATAATAATGAACAAAATGTTGTGTTTAGATAGAGCGTGTGTTTTTTATAATAAACAAGTCCTGGATAAACAAGTATGGCAGTAAAGTCGCTCAAAATATGTCCTGCTACCCCTATCTTTGAGTTTGTATTTATTATTTCAGACATCCTATCTTCTTGTTAAGTAATTTAAACCATTTGACGCCTTAGTACTTTTTCCATTATAATAATAATAAATAAGGAATCTTTAATGTAGTGTTTAGAATCGTATATCGTGTCATGCAGAGGAGATGTTTTTATTGTAAAATTGAAATGGTTTAAAGACCTTCTACGAATTATATCTAACAGTCGACGTTGGCTTTTTGATGTCTAGATTGTTGAGTTTATAACTGCATGTAATAGGAAAAGTCTTGTAATCGATTCCTGTAAATATTTATTTGTTAACCGACTTCAAAAAAAAGGAGGAGGTTATCAATTCGGCCGGTATGTTTTCTTTTTTTTTATGTATGTACACCGATTACTCCGAGGTTTCTGAACCGATTTACGTGATTCTTTTTTTGTTCGATGCGGGATGGTGTCGAATTGGTCCCATAAAAATTTTATTCGGATAGGCCCAGTAGTTTTTATTTTATGAGCATTTTTGTCTGTATTTGTAAATGTTGCAAGTGCAAGTTTGAAGTCGGTTGTTTTTAACGCAGTTATCACTTGTGATCTATATTTTTTATGATGTACATTATATCACTACAACATTGCTAAGATAAAGATATAGGAGCAATAAATCTTTTTCATACTAAACTTAAGATATATCATTCGCTTAATCATGGATACATTAATCAACCAAATGGAGTTTTTTTGAGTACCTACCTATCTAAAAAATCTCAAATTGGTTTTTATTTCATTTTCGCTGAAGACATAGCAACTGTAAAAGGTAAGAACAGTTATTGTTTAATTAATTTCATAACAATCTTATCATACATGGACGAAAACAATAATAATATTGTCGTGTCAATAAGATCAAGGAAAATAAATAAGAAGCAAAAAACTTTTTATCAAATAATCAAACAGACCAAAGTTCGTTGCTTCACGATAGTTATTGCTCGTTTGTATTTTAGATATGTGGCTAAAACATTCAATTTTATACAAACAATCTGTAAAAATGTTTGTAAATAAATGATTGATTAAAAGCAGCGACAGTTCATTGTACGATTAATTTAACAAGGAATGGAATTTTGGTTCAAGTACGTAGAAGTATTTAAGTATTACTTATGTAAGAAATTGTTACTGGAACTATTAACGTAGGTGATTACACCAACATATATCACAAAAATTAAAAAAAGAGAGCGTGATACACACATGTCAGAAGTGAAACTTCTTTGGCAAGATTCAAAAATAGCAATATCATTTCCTTACGCCATGACGTGACGGTATTGCCATGATGCGACGTTCAAATTTTACTCTCAACGCGCCTAAAGAAGTTTCACTTCAAAAACATTATTACATTTCGTAGGTTTAAATGATCTACGCTACAATCTTTGGATGTGTGAAACAACTACTAGATGAATTTCACAATTAAATTGTACAAAGAGATCAATTATATACTTATAATTGGTATTAATTGCGTTACCGGCATACAAATAATATCTACAGAGAAAGCTCTACATGATGCAAACTGAATGTACAAATTTAATTTCGGTATTCATGTTTCCACTTATTTAAATAAGTATTTTGCAATATTATTTAAAATATAAAATTTAATTTAATTAATGTGAATTATATTAACAATAATTTATAAGTTGTAATCGATCACGCATCGCCACAAATTGAATTTCGAAATCTTTTGAAATTGTCTACACTCTGTTTTTTTTTGTTATGACATACGAGTACTTTAGGGTTATTTTCTTTTTAAAAACCTTAAACATACCAATATTGTTTATAGACAACAAAGTATATAATTTATTCAATTTATTAGTTTTAATCCCATTGCATATATTATGGTCTTAGATTATGGTGTAATAAAAAGAAGTATTATTGGTTATCGGTTCATTCATCTGCAGCCAATATTTGAATACAGCGTGGCACTATATTATTGAAAAACGTTTTCACTCGCGGTTCGCAAATAATATATAAACCTCCGTTTTGCACAGGTCGTTTGAATACAAAGGAATTTTAGAAAGCTTTTGATTGCCGGGTTTTTTTATTATGAATACAGATATGAAATATAAGCCGGCTTGATTTGGAATAGATTAAAATGAATGTTTTTTATTATACAGGGATGGTGCTATTATATCATATTTTGGAAAGGCTAATAAAAATCTCTTATTGTCAAGTGTTATGGTATACAGGGTGTAATCGTTAAGTGTGCACAAGCGATTATTCCGTAACTATTGCAGATATCAAAAAACTTTAAACTGAAATCGAAAGTACTTAACCTAATGAGTAAAATGGCCATAATAAATTTTTAAAAATAAAACGAGAAATATCCAAAAATGTTACATTTAACGCTCCCATACATTTGATTTCCCATACATTTTGTATTCATAGCAGATTTTCGAAATGACGTCCTCATTGTGCAATACAATGAGGAGCTCTATTTAAAGTTTCTAAATGAACATTCCTTCAAATTTGCGAAGTAATTAAAGCATAAAACCAAAAAAAGAAAGAGAAAGCTAAAATCTTTCATAATAAATGTACATGGGATATTCATATCTCATACTAAATGTATGGGAGGGTTTAAAGATAATTTTTTTGATATTTCTCGTTTTATTTTTAAAAATTTATTACGGCCATTTTACTCATTAGGTTAAGTACTTTCGATATAAGTTTAAAGTTTTTTGTTATCTGTAATAGTTACGGAAAAATCGCCTGTGCACACTTAACGATTACACCCTGTATACTGTATTACTTCTATATTATATTCTTTGTGACTTCGTTGATTTTATTACTATGTAGGTGTAATCACCTACGTTAATAGTTCTAGTAACAGTTTCTTACATGATACTTAAATACTGAAACGGAATATGATTTTCACGTTTCTTATAAGTTTCTTGAAGTGAAAGTATATTTTAACATGATAATATAGGTAACACAGTAAGTAGTGGGTTAATGCATAAGAACTTACTTCCTTTTAATATTTTTCGAAAATAAATCGTTATTATTATAATAGTGCAGTATGCATAGTGTGTACTAGTAAATAAAACATACAGAACAATTTTGTTGTTTCCGATGTAAAATATGTAAGTAATATAAAATCAAAATTGTTGTGGTAAAGTTTATGCAATGCGGAACAGTTAGGAAGTTTTTCCGAAGTTCTTAAGTAGAAAATATTGGTAAATACTAACTTTGGTAATTTTAGGTCAAATAGTGGCAAGCTGCAGTAAGACTTTTAGTCAATATTTCACTCCTTTTATAGTATAAGTTGCACTTTATAGCAATTTTTCACTGTTCGAAATTGAATAAAAAGTTGTGATTTAAAATTATAAGTAGAGTTAGGGCATTTTATGTTTTTTTAAATTGCTGTTACATGTTTAAAATATAATTTAGCTCTTATAAATAACAGCAAAGTAACAAAGTACCGTACAGCACAGAAACTAGGATAGGTTGAACGATAAAACGATTTATAATATTGTTAATCAATGCAAACACCAATACAAGCATAATATTATATCGACATTCTTATTAAGAGGAGGCTCCCTAAATTTTATGTGAATTTGCATTAATATTCTGAAACAGTCACACATACAATCAAAATGGAACTTTAGTATATGATTTATTGGGTCTTTTTCTTTCCATGACAGTTACGTAATTACTTGGACTTTATGTCTAAAATAAATGTTAACAGTAAGAAAATATAGTTTACTATCCAATCCCAAGATATTTTTTCTCTAGATCAATTATTACTTTAGTTATAAACGAAATAAGAATTGAGACTTACGAGATTTAGTTTCGAGCTCGAACGCGATCAAAGAGCGCACGCGATATTCAACTTTATTACGGCTGTGTTAGCGTCTAGCACCGTAGCGGTCTAACCGGTCTCTCAGTGCCAGAAATTATTTTAGAGTGCGATGGCTGATAAACATACATATATAACATTAAAGAAATACTTTTCACCCACGTGGCTCCCTCCGCTCCTGTTGGTCTTAGCGTGATGAAATAGCCTATAGTCTTCCTCGATAAATGGGCTATCTAACACCGAAAGAATTTTTCAAATCGGACCAGTAGTTTCTGAGATTAGCGCGTTCAAACAACCAAACAAACTCTTCAGCTTTATAATATTAGTACAGAGTATAAACAAGATTATACTGTTAAAAACACATAAGAATAAATAATGCTCCAAATTGTACATTTACTTTAAGTTACATATCGTTTCTGTAAACTTTGTTATTGTGTGCATTGTACAATAAAGTGTTTTCTATTCTATTCTATTCTGCTCACCGTGAAGAAATAATACCTGAATCCAGTTAATAATATACAATCAAAAGCACATAAAAATAATAATTAACGATCGTCATTCTCGCAATACCTATGGAGGAATTATACGTGGATATTAATGAATCCGACTCGCACTTGACCAGCAGGGCTATTGTCTAATTTTGACACATTAAGTGATCAACATAGTTTTGATGATCACTGAACTTTGATGTCCACTAAAAATTTAAAGATTTGGTATTGCGTATCTTAGTAAGTGGACATCATGTTACGGTGTATTACGGTGCTTATCAACGATGACACCGAACGTCACTATTTTTTATCGACATTATGCAGCAAAATTAAAAATATATACATTTGGTCGTACATTCCATATATAGTGAGCATATTTAAATCTTACGTGTTATATTAACCGGAACACTTGGGATTTGAAATGTTTACTCTTAAATGGCGCTAAATTCATAACACTTGAATTTTGGTCTGTCTACAATTACAATTTTGGTCGTCGTTTTGTGTACACAAGTGTATTTGAAAGTTAGAAACAGTAACAAATGAATAAAACTGAGGTAAGTCTTATAACCCTTGTTTTTAGAAAAATATTAACATTAATTTAAATATTTGCATCCTTTATATTGCTTTGTATAGTTTTATGAAATGTTTAACAAAAATCTATTTTAAAGTACATCTAATAAAATGTAAGTTATTTACTTCAAGCACAATTATATTGTCTTTATATCTTTAACTAATCTCTTTTTGAAAATGACTATTCATGAGAGCTTCTAAATTAGATAGATTTGTCGGAAAACAGTATGTACTTGAGGAGAATTAAATATTATTTAATTCCCATTAAATTATCCATTATTTTTAAATATACCTACTTGTTATTGTAATAATGTGTTTTACCTTTCTATAAACTATAGATAGTTAGTTGATTAACAAATTTATCTAATTAATTGTGACAATTTTTTTTAATGTATTGAAATCGAAAATAGTTGCTCTAGTTACTCAAAGAAACTACTGAGTACAATATTTAATTTTGAAAATGTAAGTGAATTATTATGCTATTGTTATTTCAGTAAGCCAAGATGAGAGAGTGCCTAGTTGGGCCTATGAGTTGGAAAGCAAGCAATTGGCTGTTGAGGAAAGGCATACAGCTGCTATAGAAAAATTAGCTGCATCACTTACCAAGATACAGGAAGATATACATATATATTATATATTAGTAAATTAAAATGATTTTAAATAGTTTTTGTTATTTTTTATAGTTTACATTAATGTAATTTATTATTATTAATTATTTATAACTCTATTCTGAGTTTTTCATAAATAACTGTCTAGATTTAACTAAAATTAACAATTATTGAATTTACATAATCTTTATGGTGTAAATTTCTTTAAAAATAAATAAAAAATATTTTTTTAGATATCAAAAGTTTAATTACTTAAATACCTTGTTTTAACTATTACCTAATTGACACAACTACATCACACTTATAATATCAGAGCATTAACAATGTACCTATGATAATTTATAAATTATACAAGAAATATTTTCATATTCAATTAGAAGCTATAACATTATCTAAGTAAGAAAATATGTTTAATCACAGATACAAGTAGGTATAAATAATTTTCAGTTAAAACTAATACATTTTTAAGCACAATAAATATTTATTTAACATATCATCTTCTTGAATTCCATAGTCTCTGTACTAGTTGTTCGGTAAGATCTTGTATAACCTCAACTATAGCATCCTCTCCTAAATCCTGAGACATGCCTGTATTTCGGGTATTTTGGCATTCTGCATATTTGCAATGTTGTGCAGGACAACACATGCATTCACTATTTTACCAGCAGTAACTGGATCATAATGAAGTACTCTATGGGCCAACAAAGTTTAACAACTCCAACGTGCTTTGAATAACCCTAAACACCGTTCAACAGTATTCCTGACATGGCAATGAAGGTTGGTATAGTATTCTTCAGGTGTCCACAGGTCCTGCTCCTAATATTGGTGTCATCATCCAGGGCCGTTGCACATATCCTGAGTCACCTAAAAACAGGTAAAATATTTTATACTCTATGCATACTTCATATGATGCTCACAGAAATTAAATGAAGATTTAGTATTTAATGAAAATGGTTCCAAACATAGGAATCATGTGCTGTTTAATTTGTAAAACATTATGTTTAATTTGGAATCACATAACTGAAAAGATATACATTAATTATTGTATTATTTTCTATGTAGGTATATCTAAGTATTTATAAATGAGTTATTAATGTCTGTTAAACCTAATACAGTTGAATAGTAATTTTATTGATTTGTAAGTCATCAGTAATAAATTACACATAAAAAAGGAAAAACAAAAGACATGGATATTTTTAAACTTACTATTAATACATTCAATGAAGGAAAATGTTTCCTATTTCAACATCTCCACCACCAGTTGAAAACCAGCCTTTGTCAAACGAAAATTCGCTATAAATTCTCTTTCAAGCAGCTGTAAAGGATCACCACAGGATCACTAGCATCACGTAAGCGTCGCCTTTCAATTCTTTCCTTTTAATGCTTTCCTCTTTCTCTCTACTTCCGCAAATCCAAGTAAAAAAGCACAGGCCATACTTTATAAATTATATGATTAGGTACACTTCTATTGCTCAGTAAAAACCTTTTTTGACCAATAAAATGGCTATGTATTTATACTTAAAAAATTATTATCTATCATAGTACATATTAACTCAATGTTATCTATATATTTTTTGTTACTTATAGTATAGAAACACTTGAAATAAGACGTTAAATCATATACGTGCTATTCTTCCTATATCTTGTTTATATATTTGTAATATTTAACTTATCCGGATTATAGTGTCGATCACTGAGAATTTACAAAACACTGCTCAATACTAGTTCCTTTCACAGCAGATAAAAATAATATAGTGATCAACCTTTTGATGGTCACTTGGCTTACGGAATACCACTTTTTAAACTATCGATACAAAAACACCTGTCAAATGTGTTACGGTGGCTTTCAAGTTGATTTGGTGCTCATGACGTCATTTCAGTTGATAACGATAAATAGCCAATACGAAAAACATGGTTTGACAAGAAATCGTTGAGCACCGGGCAAAGTTATCATCACTATGAAATGTCAAATGAGATACGCAATAGCCCTGCTGGTCTTAAAGTACGAGTTACCTTTTTTTTTTTTTTTTTTTTTTTTTTTTTTTTTTTTTT
>CAJQZM010015697.1:0-18394 GCA_907164665.1 Colias nastes | reverse complement strand
TTTTTTTTTTTTTTTTTTTTTTTTTTTTTTTTTTTTCAAGTGGGGAAATCTTGCCTAAGATACCCACGGCTCCCGGGGAAGGAGCCGTGGGTTATGTCGGATTCCTACCGACTAAAACCCCACCGTGTACCAACGCGCTGCTTTAGACGGGATGCGGGTACACATTCGCAATCTTCCGCATGTCCCGCCCAGCAGTTGCCCGTTTCCAGGCCCTCCGCCACTTGCCCGTTTCCAGGCCCTCCACTAAATGCCCACCCCGGGGCGGCGCAAGCTGTACACGATCTCACGCCACCCGCTCGCCGATGATGGATTGTTCCCCGTTCCATCATCGGCGTTCCCCAAACCCTCGACCCCAGCACCGACCGGCCGAAGGGCGCGCGCCGAAAGGCCCTCCGAAACGTGATTCACGCGTCGAAGGACTCTCCGGCGCACTTTTATAGAGGTTTCCCTCGCAGCCCCCACCTCACACCAGAGGTGGCGGCCCTCGGTCCGGCCCCACGGACCGGATTACGAGTTGGCAGACGGCTGTCTCAGGACAGCCGCCGCCCTACACCCACCTACAGGAGTCACCGCGTGTCACAAAAGTGACGCGTCGGGATCCCGCCCCCTGTTTACCAACAAAAAACAACGCGCGCGGCCTCTGGCCGCCATCCACCGCCGCAAAGCGCAGCCCCCTGCCAGTCGGTCGGAACGAGACCCATACGAGCCCCGATCGACCTTCCAACCCCGTTTTGCCCAGCCAAATTGCCAGGCCGCGACTACTAGCCGCCATCCCTCGCCGTACCACAACGGCACCTGAGCCAATCCTGGCCCCCCGGAGGATCCTAGCCAGCTAGCCAGCCATCCAGCCAGCCAGCAAGCCAGCCGGACAACCAGCCGGTGACAGCATGCCAGCCAGCCGCCGTCCAAAGCAGCCAGCCAGCCAACCGGTGGGGCAGCCGGTTTCAGCCAGCCTGCCAGCCGGCCCCCTAGCCAGCCAGCGAGGCAGCCGGTGTGACCAGCCGGTTTCAGCCAGCCTGCCAGCCGGCCCCCTAGCCAGCCAGCGAGGCAGCCGGTGTGACCAGCCGGTTCCAGCCAGCCCGGCCAGCCGGCCTTCAAGCCAGCCAGCCAGCTATATGGATCCTTGGCCGTCGAACCAATCGTGTCGTCAGACGACAGACCGGCCTTTCAGCCCCTCCGCGTCCAATTGGCTTCACTCAGAGCACACGAGGGCACTCCAAGCTACTGAGCCCCCCCGGCCACGACAAGGCTTGGAACTGATGGGGGGGAAGTACGAGTTACCTGTTACGACATAGATCCTGTTATTGTTAATACATTATATTTATGTAGGCAATATGTACTTAGGTCCGTTTAACTAAATTCTTGATTAAAGAGGCGATCTGTATTTTGTTAATACGGGGTTCTAATTTACTTTACTATTGTAATTAGATTTTTGTGAAAACAGTTCTGAGTTATTCAGGCTAATTTAATAATGTTGCGGTAATGTATCTGTATTTTGAAAATTTCGACGTATTTTGTTTTCCATTAATTAATTTGAGTATAATATTATCTGTTTTAATCAAAATCTATAGATAGAACAAGCCTGAAATCTTTACAAGGAGTTTTGTTAGGAACTTGGAACATTGTTAGTAGTTTGGTCAAAATCGATTATAGGTATACCTAGTTTTATAATGGAAGTTATATTAGTTTATTTATCATAGTTCATAATGAATAATTCATTGGTATTTGCCATTTGGTTTAAAGAATAGACAATTATGTAATATTTTTTTATTTAGGTTCAGGTAGTCAACGATCGCAATAATACCTACTAAGTAGTTTACGAAATATGAAAATGTAAGTAAATTTTCACCTTCTTTTTACTTCTATAGAGAAAATAAGTAAAGTAAAAATGTCATTTGTTTGGTGTTATTCGAAATGTAGTTAAGCCACGTTCTGCTCGAAAGCGTTTCCATACACCTTTATATTCAAAATTTGAAAGAAATTCGCATATTATGCCTTCAAGTATAATTAATGATTTTATTTACCCTCATTTCTTCAGACTCACTTTTTTGTTTTTCATGTGTTTCTTCATACCCACCATTCAATTTTAAACATAGGACGATGATTAATTACAGAACCGTGATCATAGATGTGAGAAACCAGCAAGAAAAAGACGGAAAGGAGTTATGGAAAACGTTTGTATATGCATGACCCGTCATTAGGCGGGTTCCCATACAGCGAGCAGCCTAGTGAAGCAATTGCTGCCGCCTATATTATGATCGCAACTACAAACCCCAGAATGTTTAACTGATTGTATCTATTGCATGCGATTTGTCTAGGAAATAAGTACCTATCTAGTATGTATATAAAAAATATAACAAGACATTTTCAAGTTACTTTGGTGATCACTCGTTGTAACTACGTAAATCTATATATCTCGAGTAGGTACGTAGAGCTTTTTACAACATCGTTTACGAACTTTTCTAATTTTGCCTGCGTAGTAATAAAACGTATATCTGACGCCTAGTTCGTTAGCGTGTGATATTAAAAAAGTTTTTTACCTTAAAATGTGATTCAAATTTTGAACAAATCCGTATAGAATTGAAAAGGGTTCTCCTAGAAATACTTTTCAATGCACTTATTAATAAATATTGAAATGATCTGAAAATAGGAGTGAATTTACAATAAATATAACAATATCTTCCAAATTAATTCAAGAAAGGATGTCTCAAAGGACCGTCTGTGCTTTTAAAAAATAAGATATACCAAAATACATTTTTAAAAGTCGGTTTTTATAATGATTCATTTTCATGAGTTCTCATGAGAATATCGGAGCTGTCTCTAAGGAACGGTATATTAAAAATAATATGTTTATTTTAGGATCTTTTAAACTTAAAAAATATAATATCAATTTCCATAATTATATTAAAAGATTGTCTTTTAGATACTGGATTTTGATCTTTGATAAATACAGTAACAAGAAGATTTAAAGGAATGGACATGTATTATGTGCACGCAATCATTTAAGTTTACATACTGGACCTAACTATAACTCAAAAAAACATAGTTCAAACTCAAAAGCCAGTATCTAAAAGATTTCTGTCTTATATTAATCATAAAGTTAGTTGCTTCGACAATATAGCGTAATTTCATGATTTGGTAATGAACATATTTGCTCCTAGTGTATTTGGTATGCCCTGATATTTGACAGTAATTTGACCTTATTCAGAGTTAATGTTTGTCCCGTGTATTTAGTCTTTAATCATCATTCCGAATACTAATGGTGCGATAAATAACATTCTAATGAGCTGGCTAGAAATGCTTTGTATGCACACTTCCATTCCATTAGCCGAATATCTCTATTCACTGTTGCGGCAATAATTCACTGAATTTTAGCTGATGTCACGTATGTGTTACAATTAATTATTTACCTTTACAATTGTACTATTCGAAAACAATAACTGTATTGGTAATTAATTATGCTGTTATCGATTTTTTATTGTAAAGTTTGATTTGCAAATTAAAGTTTAAATAAATATCGATTTCTTGAAACGATTTTATTTTAAAGCTTTTATAGTGTCAGTAGAAAAATTACCATCTTGATATCTTAAGTCCATCGTGCTTAAGGAGGAATTTCTTTTCGATTCGTTTACTTCAAGAAATGAGCCCATGACCACTCTCTCATAGCCTTTTAGAGTTTTGCGTATAAAGTCTATTATAATTGACTGCTTATGTACCTATACAGGGTTACTTGTAAAACACCAGCAACCTCGCAGGACAAGATAGCTAACATCATAAGTAACAACATTTGTTCTACGACTTTTGATAATTTGTTAGATTTTATTTTCATACAAAAATAAATATTCATTTAATTTTCCGTTTGAATATTATAAAAACTACGCGCATCCCAAAAATTACGTAAACAAGAAGCGAACGCGAGGGGGAAGAAGCGTGCGCGGGCGTCGCGTCGTCCCTTCGATAATGAATAGAACATAGACTTACAAATGTTAGGAGAGTACAATAAAAGCTTAAAAAATCATTTAAAAATAATTTATTGCGTTATGCCAATAGTCGTAGAACAAATGTTGTTACTTATGATGTTAGCTATCTCCTGCGAGCTTGCTGGTGTTTTACAAGTAACCCTGTATAAAGGTACTATTAAAGCATATTATTTAAAAATAAATGGCTCATTTTCTAGCAACATATATTACGTTAAAGAGATAGTTTACTAATTTTGCATCATTCTATAATATATGACTGACTTATATCTGTGAATGAAATGTATCCATAGAATAGAAAGTTCATAAGCAGTCGAATGTGCGTATCACTGCTTATAATAACAAGTCGTGCACGTTTCAGTACATTTCATATGAGCTTTATTGTTTCCCTGTTGTTACGTACGCTATCAACAATCGTATATTTTTATACAATAACCTTTGCTTTTTCCTGAAATATTTATTTTGATACATTATTGTTTTGATGAGACTGTCACCAATTATTTGTGTGAAAAGAATGAGTAATGTTAATTGTGTTCTTTTTACTTTTTTATGGAAAATCAGACCTTAATTTTAATAAAATGTGATGTTACTACGACTTTTTCTGATTTTAATATTATTTTAGGATATCTTTCACTCATAACAATAAGTTTATATATGTATAACCTTAATTCACGCATAATTCTATGATGTTGTTTGCTGTGAAACAGAAAATCTATGAACCAAGTTCTGTATCTAAAACAATAACAAACAATTCATAGATGCAAGTTGATTCTCAAGGAAGCTTCATTATACTATGTTATTTTGTTGGAACAATCCAGACTTGGAACTAACAAAGTTTCTTTTCCTTACGGAGTGCTTGTCAAACTTTATACCTTTCCATATCTATGCAACGTAACTATGTAACTATGTACTCAGTACCTATGTTATAGGCAAACTCCGAAGCTCCGGCGCTCTTAGGTTGGACTGGTCAATCCTCAGGTCAGACTGAATGACTTAGTCAAAGCCCAAACAAATGTAAATTTTCGGCCTTTGACTAAACAATTTTCGTCAAACCTGGGAGAGACTAATTTGGTCAGGCAAACGTCAAAACACAATTTTATTAAATCGGGGTTTGACGAGTCAAACTCCGATATAGGTATGAAGTATCTTATCTTCGTATATTTGGAAGCATTTTATCATTTAAGCAGCTTTCAAGTCTTAAGAACCGCTTAACTCTGCCAGTTCTGACACCTGATTGGTCAGCTTACGTGATTTTCACTTTTATATTTGAGATGCTTTGAGAGAATGCCGTGTGGCATTAGGCCCGCCTTTTGTACGATGTGCAATAAAGTATAAAATAAATAAATAAATGCTTTGGAATATACGGAGGTTAGTTTGTATAAGATTAAGTATAAAATAAAAAATATATTATTGTTACTAGTTAAGTGTTTTTATCCAAAGAGAAAGAGATACTCAATTTAGGTTATTTTTTTTCAGATAATTTTAGTTTATGTTTTGTTTTTAAGTAAAATAAAGATAATACAAATTAAAACGCGTTTTTATTTCATTTATTAAATTAGTTTAATAATATCATTCAATAAATTTCATAGAAATATTAAGAGCGCTTATTCAATTTAACGCAAGTCAAAATCTCCGCGATCTATTACGATAGATCGCGGCTTGCGCTATCCTTTTACTATGAACAGCATAGGTCCACAGGAGAGCGCCGAGCAACATGTCCTCTCTCTGGAAAGGCTCGCTGCCGACTGATTTGAATCGGGTCGCGCGCAGTGTTTTATAGTACTTTAAAAAAAATTGTAGAAAAATAATAGAGGTACCTTAGTTGATTTTTTAAATTTTATCTTATAAGTAAGACATTCTTTTATTGCAATATGTATAAATTATATTCAATTAAGTCAAATATCTTGGTGAAAATAATCATTTTGTCGACTATAATTTCTAAAAAAATTCACATTGTTCGGATTTTAATTTCGTAAGTTAGGAGTCCAAAATAAAAAAATCTTTTAACTAACTATTTTAATAAGGATTTTTGCAGTTAGTTAAAAAAAATTGTGTGTTAGATCTGTCAGCCATTTCAGATATTTTTAGCTTCGAAATTGACACTAAAAGTGAAATCAAGTAATCATCGGCTCAGTTATCTTGATGGTATTCACAAATACTGTATTAATTGAAAAAAACTCTTAACTAACTACATAGACAATAAAATTTCCTAAAATTATTAGTAATTCATATGTTTGTAAGATAAGTGGTTGATGGACAATCTGGTTTGAAAAATCACATATTTGAGCCAAACAGCGCACGGACCGCGTACACGGCCTTAAAAAACTACAGTGTAATTCGATAAAAATTACGTGTGAGTCAAATCGACCTCACGTTATGCTATTAAGGGTACCTAAGTACGTTATGTATGTAGGGTTAAACATGTTCAGATCAACGTTTGACCGAGAATTGCAGTCGCTTCTAGGATTGACTAGGCCAAAACCGAAACAGAATAATTTACTTTCGACGTTTGACTGAAAAGTTAGGAGCTCCTGGGTTTGACTAAAAATACTTCAGGCAAAGGGCGAAATTGAAATGTATTTCGGGGATTGCCTGATGGCTTTGGCCAAACCTAGGATAAACCAGTCCTTCCGCGAAGAGACTGTGTATCGGACTTTGACTATAACACCTACACAGTTACACACGTCGCAAGCACTGCAGGAAAGTAAACCTCGTTGTGTTTGTTGACGAAGGAATTTCTTTGAGTAATACGTAGTAATAATAGGGACGTGTACGGAGAATTTTAAAATCAGATAGCATGTTTTTGAACCGTGTTTGGTAATAATGCAGATATTCGAAGGTAATAGGTAAATGTTCTTCAATCCAAACGAGTAAATTTTGAAGAAAATATGTCACATTTTTAAGAAAACGTTTTATTGTATCAATTTTTCAATTTTTGTAATGCGCATAATGTTAATTTTACAGGTAATGTTTACTTGCTATTTTCAATATCGCCAGGGAAATCTGTCAAATTTCAGCCTTGTAAAATATTTTGTAAGTTGTGAGATAGGTACATAAAAAATCATCGTGTTCCACCGGGGATCGTCCTCCTTTCCTCTTTATGTTCTATTCTGTAATAACACTAAATATTGGAACACTAATAATACTTATGTTACTAACATAGGTACCTATTATTAGTATTCCAATAGTCAGTCATAATTATTATATGTGAAACTTCTAATTAATAAGTTTTGGCTTATCTGTGGTTAAAATCAGTACTTACCTAAATGAATGATAATTACTGTTTTAATTATAAATACCTGAAAAAAACATGAAACCTGAAGCTCTTAGTTATGTTAAACTTCAATATCACGTGTACCTAAATTGGAAGAAAATATACCGTTTTATGAAGAGTCATTACTTCAACTCTGGTAATGTAAAGGCAATTTATTTTAGCTTTCTATAAACTTGATACGTGTTCACTTAATTAATACGACGTTCATGCTCTGGTTATTTTGCGTCAGACGTAACTTGGGTAATTATGCCATGCCTAGTACTTAAGTCACGATCTAAGGAACGTTAAGGCTTATAATTTCATAATACACACGCCAATAATGGAATAAGTAGTTCGTATGTCTTCTTTACACATGATGTCTCTCTCGCTTACTTACGTAGGTAAGTAATAAGATATACCGATGATATAGAACGGTGATTGCTGTGAGATTGGGACCTCGGACATCATACAAAAAATAAAAAAAACAGAATACATATCTGTATCGATCTATGTCTATGTCTACGAAGTTCCAGTATATTATAAAAAAGATGTCTGCACTAAGCAGGATGTGAATCTATTTTATAAATAGACTGCATGAATAATTAATAATATTCTGCAGATTTATTGACAAGATCACTGTAGAATGGACGGAAAAGTGAGGAAATAAAAGACTGAAGCGCTCTAAAAAGATAAAAGCTGGACGACTTAAAACTGTTAATATTCATTCCTTGTTTTGCTCATTCATTCCTCTTTCGTTTTAATTAAGGATCATTTGGTCAATAACAACAACCTTTTTTGAGAACACATTTTATCGTTATTGAAATTTCATATTGATCACGCAATAAAGCTTAACATTTTTATTTTACAGAATAATGTTTCAGCTGGTAAAGTGTATAGATAAGCGATGAAATAATATTATAGTCCGATATTTTCCAAATTCACATAAGATAGTTATGTATTTACATACTGCAGGTGTCAATTCATTTAAGGACTAAGTAATTTAGTAGTTAGTACTAAAATAAAACATTGATTTATTGACACTTTCAAAGGCGAACATCATTCTGTAGAATAGGTTGGTCTTTATCCCAGATTATTATCTAACGAATAATAATCTGGGTCATAAAATCCAAAGATAATGTCTTGAAAACTTTACCTGGATTTATAGACATCGAAAGATACGACACATTATTTAAAGTGGACTCCCAGGGCCCATTAAGAGATTACACCAAGTTCGTATTTCATTTATATGCGAGATCACACATTTCATATACCATCCATCTTAATATTTACTTTGATAATGGGTGTGTAAAATGATATTAAAATAATTTAAAACTCACGCACGGCGCGTGGTTTATTAATTCGCACACATTGTTTCTGCGTTACTTATGCGAGCTTATAAAACTTTTTCGGATTCCCGAAATAGCTGCTTTTGGGTTTGTTTCTACAGGCCCCATGGTACTCTGTAGATATATTTACGTTTCAAACTTTGTAATCAAATTAAAATTGAAATCCTACAAATTGAATACAGGCAAAAAGTTTCAAATCGATCATCTGTAACGTTTTGTGTTTTCATAAAATATTTACTAATTTTATTTAAAATAATGTTTCTTACTTATATATTAACCATTTAAAATATAACATCTTTCCAAATAAGTAAACCACACTTATTCGATAGGTACGTGTTCGAAAACTAGCTGAATGCAGTACACTTACGTCGTAAATAGTTTTATTTCTTTACACTGCTTTGTGTAAACATCTCCGGGGTCCACTGATCTGACATTGAATCAGCAGTTTCTGCGAAGCCTGAGTTGCAGACCGTATTCGGGGCACTAGAGCCACAGATTGTAATCGTGACTGTAAAATAGTAGCATTTAATATGTTTAATCATGTACTTGTGCCTTTTATCGTAAAAACTTTTATTATTCATTCAGTTTGTGCTAGTAAAGTACTTAATCAAAATTAATTAGAAGTTTTCCTTACTGGTGAAAGGAAAGAAAACTTATATCAATTTGTTGTCCTTCTTTGCACTTTTCAAGTTAGAGTTATGAAAAATCTTACCTTCATAAAATGAAAAGTTGATTAAATGATGGTTTACAGTGGCGGGGAGCCGCTGCAGCTGGAGTCAGGCCGCCGGTGATCTTTCGTTATGGAAATCTTTGGGGGAGGCCTATGTCCTGCAGTGGACGTCTTGAAAGGCTGGAATGAGAGAGATTAAATGATAGAAAACATGCGTTTAGAGAGTAGAGAAAATAAATTGTTACCATTCAAATCTCGTTAAGGTAATCAGTAGTGATACTATTTCACTACTTATGTTTATAAAAAAGAATCAGGGCTCTAAGTTAATTAATTCCATCACGAATCAGGCCCTGGCCGGCACCTGACCTTTACAATTTCATTACCAGCAGACCAAAACCGAAATTCAAGGGAGCTGTCACGTACAAACGGATATTATTAATGGTGTATTGAGATTTTAATGAAATCTATTTAGCATTCTATTTTAAGCATATTATTTTATCGAATTCTCCGATTCAATTTACAGCCACATTAATTGTATGCTCACAATAACGTCGGAAATGTTTCGATGTAATTACAGCATGAATAGCATTTAAGATAAAATGAAAATGAAACAAAAGTTTTTATGATGTAAAATATTTCCAGCGCAGATTTATAATCATTTTTTATAAAGATGAAATGTAAGTACAACTCCAAATGCATCTATTTTAATTTGATATTATACGATAATAATTAAATAATATTCATGCTAACAATATTTATAAGATTTTCCTATCTATCTATCTCTATCTAAATCATACTGTTTCTATATTGTTTAGCTATACACAAAAATATAAAATCCTCTATTTTATAATCTATACCAATAAGTATTATAAAGCTGAAGAGTTTATTTGTTTGTAATTCATATATATTTTAATATGTCTTTGAAACAAAGAAAAGTTTTTTAAATTCAATGACCGCAACAGTTTTATATTGGCTCACAGAACCAACACAAAATTATATTGTTATTGATTGATTCTTGACTGTACAGTAACAGAAGCAGAAACTACGTGTCTACACATATTCTGTATCAGATTTTTGTAATGTATGGTTATGGAATTTCAGCGTAGAAAGCATAACGTTCCGAAAAAAGTAAATAGGGATATATAAAATCGTTTAAATTCTACGGGTAAAATAAATCTACTGATAATTAAACTGAAAGAATATGCTTCGAATTAAGACCCTTTCTTACATTTCTTTGTCACTTTTGAGAGAGCTAATTGTTATAATTTAAACTTACATTTAACTCACACAAACTAGAACTAGAGACATCTACTAGAATTAATAAAAATACTATCTTTCAGATAACAAAACATACACGTGTAAATATGCTCTTAATCTTATGTTTTAAATTTAATTATACTAATTGTCGAGTATCGTAAAGTGAAACTAACTTTTCACAATGCTAATTAGTTTTCGAACAGTTTGAAATTTTACTTAAAACAAAACTATAATTATTTCTCAAATTTGAAGTTTAACTATTTCATTTTTTTTACATTTCTTGGCACGACAAACTAGCGCATTAACAACTAATTTAAATTATTTGCTTCGATGCCATAATATATTTAGTATAACTATTTTGCATTAATGTGTAAGTATTCCATGAGATGGTACGCTTAAAACGGTTATATTCAAATTTCAATCAAGTTGAGCTTAACCAAAAGTTAGAATCACCCACATCACAATATAAATAGCATTAGGATTTTTTTTCTATTCGTAAAATTTACATTGTATCGTTTTATTTTTAGCCAGCTATCTATGGTCATTGGTATTTACTTTGAAAATGTTCATATTCTTTTTTGGCATATAAAAATAAAGCACGACGTCCAATTTGTCAATATCACAAAAGCTTTCCTCAAATCTTCGTAAATATTTCAGTATTTAATTATTTAATCACAAATAAGTTACAATTCTTGTTCATTGTCACGTTCGATTCGTTTGGAAAGAAATAGAAAAACGAGAAAAACATTTTGTTGAACGCGTTTCCAATTGAATTCTACAAAACAAATACGTATTGCACGAAAAATGTAGCAGACATTTCTAAACGGAGGTAAATCGACTTTTAATGGCACCACCTGATATTAACAGGAAAACTAATTTAAATGAGACTTGTTTCGTATTTTCAATGCTTTAAACCTTTTGTTATAAATTGGAAGTATTGATGTTAATTCACTGCAAAGATCTTTATGGATTAGTATTTAATTTCTATATTACTAAGTACGAATGCGAGAGATAAACAAGGAAAATTAAGTTGAATAAAAACAATCCTACAAGAAAAATACCTGTAAAATATGTTTTTTAAAAGTAATATTACAAACCGCCATTTTAGCATTTTACGTAGTTATTTTAACAACCGAAACATCATAGCATTTTAGTGACCGTTTATCCGTCTCAACACGCTTTTTGACAGAAATTCAGAACTCTTACATTTATTATGTAATAGTCTTTGTTACATAGATATTACTAAAAATTGTAGAAATAATGGATATATTCTTGTATCCCAGAAGTAAAAATTAAACATAGATATGTTGTATTGTAACGAAATTTAAACATTCTTCAATATTTTATAGCTCTACATATGAATCGAGTTGAAAATTGTTTATCACACGAAGTTTTTGATTCTAAGAATGGTATGATCAATGATATGCTCATTAGGTAGTAGAAGAATCTTCATATATTGGCACATGATTGGCACGCTACTTTTCATCATTTACTAAGTAAACTGTACTACATTTTATCCTTCACTTAAAGAATACTCAGAAGTATATACATCTTACAGATACATCTGTAAATTGTTTGTTGTTACAGACTGACAAACGTTAGCACTGTTATTTTGAGTGTTCGCTCATTTTCAGTTCGTTTATAATGATATACCTCAACATTAATGACTAAACTTCGACTGAAGCTTTCTCCTCGTGTACTCCGTTACAGCAATTAAAAGTTACAAATAAAAATAAATCTTTGTTAACTTTAACTTGCTAAGTTCCTTAGTCTTGCGCAAAATTTGTGTACTGGAAAACTCAAACTTCCCGCGCAATATACAGTTTTCAGTTTTGGTTCGAATTTATTGTTCTTTTCATTTTAAATTTATAAATATTTATCGACAAACTATTTACATAAAGAAGTTATAAATTTTTATTTTAGGTTAAGACCGCACTTTTAAAATGTCTATGAGGTACTCGTGTATAAAAGAAAAACCATTAGAAAAATGAAAACATAATTATCTACTCATAGTGTAAATAAACAAGTAAACATTTCTAAGAATAGATGTATTGTTACTTAATAAAGCGTCAATTTAAAGTGAAAATTAACCACTTTAAAATTAATGTTTAACGATTCATAAAATAAATTATAAATAAGGAAGGCACTTGAGCGCTTATAAAAGAAGCTTTAGGCAATAAACGAGATGAAAGACTAAACTTTATAATTGGACGATTGATTGATATTGTTAAAAAGCGTGAACAACTTATTCTTCATCAACTTGGAAGCATTTAATTTTGATAGCCTTGTTATTATTTCCTCAGTAAATAGCTTCAATAATCTTCCTTTTGACAAAAATGATGGTAATAACATTTAGATTTGATTAAGATCTTCAATTTGTCATAATTTGCTTATGAACAATTTTCGTGTTCATTTTTCATCTTAAATTAAGCTTGCCTGGTATCAACGTGTGTTTGCAGTGAAACATACCCCAGTTTATGATGAAGGATTCCGAGGATATTGTTTCAAAAAGGATCATAGTTTAAAGGTTCGTTTAATCAAACCAACTTAGTTTGTTCAGCGAAATGTGGTTTGATGAAATCAAGTTACGGTTAATTTCATTTTAAAACATTTAACAAAATAAACATGTCAAATACACGAGGCTCTAATTAATCCATTCAACTTTGCAGAAGCAAATACGCGTATATCGTACCTACTTTTTAATAATTATTCTCACACAAATTAAATTGGTATTTGTGGCGTATTATCAAAACATTGAATACAAGGATTGAATCAGAGCATGGATTGAGTCGTGTGGGGTTGATATGAGCCTCCATTGTGCATTTCCCATTTATATATTTGTGTATTGGAAAACATGTATCGCACGAATAAGCTCGTATTATTGTAATGGCCTCTGTGAGTTGAATTTATCGTGCTGTTTATTGACTTTTGTTTATTTATTTCGATTTGATTTTATCTTATCATCTTCTACTGTAAATTTGCAAAAAGATTACGTCTGTTTATTGAGGAAATATTCACAAACACTGGAATTTGAATGAGTGAAAATGTAAAAATGGTGAAATTAAATAATTTATTATGAAAAAGAGACATTTGTGACTCAACATAATGCGAGTGTTTTTTATTACATTATATTATCTTTTATCATTTCTTTTTCACCTACTAGCAGTTGCTGATTGCACACAAAAGAAGAACATTTTTAAAATTAATAATTGTAAAGTTAATTTGACGTAGCGAGGGCAAACTTGACATTTTACCCAATTACGATGTCTTGGCATTTTTTAAGATGCTTATTATGAATATTACATGAAAGGTATCACTTGGGGGATTTAGGAGAATTTTCAGTATACATGGCGTCATTTTATGTTTTAAATATTTTTAATTTTTATCAGTATTTCTGTCTGTAACAAAACAGTTCATCAAAGATTCAATAACAATTTTGTGATCCTAACTTGACTAGATAAAATTACGAGGAACACTGAACAGAGTGACAGTGACGTAAGCAAATTTAATAATACTTTCAGGCATTTCAATATTTTGGTGTTGAAGACAACGTAAGTGGCTACATCTTAAAATATATTTCAACTGAATAACTGTATATCTGGGTAAAACTTACGTTGATATGGTGAAATCAGCAGTATTCTATAGTGTTAGCGACTTATATTAGACCAAAATAATTTTTGTATAGATAAGTGGCGTGAACTCCTTAAAATTTCAACGAATAAAAATACACGACAAATGATTCTCGTTTATTCTTGTACGCTATAGGAATCCTTAATTAATGCTCATTGCTGGAATTCGAAAACATTTCTCAACCTATTAAATTACAATACCTATTAGAACAATGCTAATTAATAAGAAGTCCCTACTTTGTATTTAAAAATAGCTTTAAAGCTCTCAACGGTAATGCCGAAAAGATTTAGAAACATAAGGTATATTACATTTAAACATCTTTACAAATACGTTTTTGTATTAAATAAAATAAAATACAAGTTAACCATCCTCCTAAATTGACAAATGCGTACATTGATAGAACTCACATTAAGGTCGGTGTCTATAAAATTCCATTGTTACCTTTTATTGACTCAGGCCATCCCTCTCTGTCAACTAGCTATTGTGTTTATTTGAAAATATTTCGTGACATCTGTCTCCCTCGCCACGTTGATATAGTTTATGATCTTACCAGCTATTTTTGGAGTTCCGTTGCGAGTAAAAATAATATTTAAAAAATATAGGGTGATGAAGTTGAAGACAGGTTTAGTTAAAGAAAAGTTCATAAAATATATACCTAATAACAGAAAAGTACAAGGTACTGTAGAACATTTCAACGTATAAATAAATTAAAGGGAAACACAGAAAAGGCTATTCTAATAAATAATTAATCAACAACAACGAATCTCGGTATTTTTCAAGTATTTTTCAAACAAAGGATCTTCGTATTAACTTTGTACTAAGGATAACAATAATTTTAGTTGAAAGATTGCTTGAAAGCTCGCACTTTGCCTGATTCTAGCTACAAATGTGTAGATGACCTGTCAAATAAATAGATTTATTGCAAACGTGACCGTAGGTTAGGCTGAAGAATTCAGTCTACATTACTTTTCATTATTTTCTCTTTTGAGCTGACGTTTGAAGCATTTCCGCTAATTACGAAAATTTTAATGGAAAATAACTTTCTTTCCTTGTACAAAGTGTTCAAGCAAATGTCAATAAAAGTCGTTTAGCGAACAGCTTAATAAAATGTTGCCGTGGATTCAATTATTTCTGTCAGACAATATGGATAAGTACTGTGGATAAGTAGCTTGAATTGTTGTTACGACAGTACCAAATGATGGACAAAGACAAATTGTAATTGAATAATAAATCATATTGAAATTTAAAGGATTTATAGTAAGTTTAAAGGTTTTAAATTCAAGGTATTTCAAATAATACTAAGTAAAACTATTCAATTGTCCTTATAAGTCTCAAAGAAAGAGGGAAAATAATACTTATATATGTACTAAAAAAAACTTTTAAATTAAATAATACTGGAAACTAAACTAAATAAGCTAAATAAAGACTTATTTTAGTTTCCAGTATTATTTAATTTTAAAAGTTTGTTAATAGGATCGGATGCGAATTAGTTTGTTATTCCCCGGCCGAGACACGTCCACATAAATCAAGCAGCCTCGCGAGGCAAATCGTTGTATGTAGATCCACCTATTGATTTTTTATGTATTATTTGTTGCCGATTGTTCATAATATTTATATAGCTTAATAATCAATTTCCCCTAATATTATTTTCGTCTGAGTTCGTCTGCATTTTTTATGCTAGAAACTCTATTCTGTATGAAGACGCGTGCGGTTCGATTCTTCTTCCGCCTGGCTTGAGTTTTCACATTCTTACCTATTTCAACGTGTTTACGTGTAGCTTTATTTACTACTTACTTACCTTTATTTAATAAGTTAAAACAGACTTTCAGTAAATGCGAAACAATTTTTTATAAGAAACCTCTGGATAAAAACAAGTTTACTTTCTTTCTTACATATAGGTGGCAAAATGATTAATGTATTGTGTTTTGGTCAACAGATATTAATATATTTAACACATATATTAATATCTGTTAAATAGAAATCAGTTTGATGTTAACAACACTGAAATAAGTTTTAGCTCAGCTTTTATAAGCTGAGGGACATTTAAACATCCGACAATTATTTTTAGATACTATTTATATTACATACCTCAGTTTATTATTACAACAAAATACGTACATTATTAAGATGGACATATTAAAATTCCACGACGCTCGCGCTGAATTCATATCTAACATTGCGAAGAGAATATATAATATAATATGTCTTCAAACGTGAAAGAGATAAAAACAATAATATGATATAGCTAAACATAATAATCTTAGATAATAATTGTATAGTTGCATATCTGTAATAACGTAAACAAACAAACGATTGATTGATTGACAGACGATTTTATATGACGTTCACGATGAATACTGCTACTTCAATTTTATAATTAATTGCTAGCCTATCAACTATAATACAGTTTGTTATAAACTAAATATCGTTCTGTATCTCTGTATCAATACAGAGAATGATAAAAAAATTGTCATAACTTCCTATATATACTTAATATAGGAATATAATATCCTACTTATGGACATCAAACAGTATTAAAGGTCCAAAGTAACAATCAATCTTCACGTCATTCTGCGCAGAGCTGGCATCATTATTTCGTCCATCGATTCCCTTCCAGTCCTAATTGGAAACGATTTTTTTCAAAGCGAAGCCCTTGGGTCGTTATTAAAAGGCACATTGTATTTTTCGGTTCGAAAGATGCTAATCGGTCACGACCGGCTACCGATGTTTACGAGTTTTTTGCGAAAATAAAAACAACATTTTCGGTTTAATTATGTTTTCAAATTCCCATGTTTGGAGGTTTACTGTTCGCTATTAATTAAAAGCTTGATTCTCTTAATCTTATTTTGTTTTATAATTACTGCATCGATTTTTGTACCTACCTAAATGCAACCATTATCATAATTCTATATTATCATTGTTTTTCCTCTACAGGTTTGTTTTCTGTATAATAGTTATAATTTCTTATCCCCAGATGTATAATAAACAGTTTTAATTAACACATTAACGTTCTCTGTATGCGCGAGATTTAATACGTCAAATCTCAGGCAGGGTTACCTTTAATAAATTATGAAATTGCCAATTGTCACTGCCTTTTGGGCGCTCCAGATAAAATGGAAACTATGGGTGCTGTTATCACTTACCTTGCTGAGTCCGAGAGTTATAGGTTATTATTATTATCACTTAGGGGACCATAGATAGCGCAATCTCATGACTTTAGTACTGAACAAAATGGGCCCCGGGAGAAAAGAAATGATCCGTATTTTTAAGGATTTAGGTAATCTGAACCCGAATTTATTTTTAAGACACATTTTGCAGATAAATGAATATAAATTCAAATTTTATCAAGTATCAACATTTATTTCACATGGCAGAAAAAATACACGCACCCAGAATTACGTTTACCTTTAAATATTAGCATGGCTGTAACCCATGATGTGTGTTTTTATATATAAAATGTAATTATTTAGATGAGACGTACCTAATTATTCAGGATGGTAGAGTGAAATATAATTGCTCGAAGCGAAGTATAATTTTGCGCAATTTGAATAAAGCCTTTGCGGGTGTGGCTAGTCGACAAATAGAATACAAAGTTTTGTTACTTTATGTAAAATGAGATCACAAAGAGTCGTGACAGGAACACCGTCAAAGCGAGCATATCGTCACTTTGAAATTCAAACAACGTGATTCGTTTGATGTAAACTACAAACGTTCTGTAACGAATCATATTTTTAATAAGGCATTATTACTAAACTAATTTGCACAAAATTTTGGATGTCTGATGAATTAAGAAGTTTGATTATTTACGATTTAATAGAACCGTTCTATTACTTATTTTCACATTTAGATAGATGAAATCCGTTTAGATTCCAACATTAAAATAAGAGATATATATAGAAAACACTCTCAAAAGATTTCTTATATTGGCAAAAAAGTATTTGAAATAAATCTTCTTATTTGTCGCCCAACTGGGATTAAAGAAAAGGATGTTATTGCAGGAAGGGATGGGACTTGTTACACATTTTGTGCTTCTGTTGGCTAGTACGTAATGGCTTTACAATACAGTAATAGAATTAAATTCACTAGTTATATTTTATATAGATACTGCTTAAAACACAATCCACCAGTGTATGGGTTGATAAATAGCAATCGTCGTCAAACTTTTTGGTTTTTAGGACTTCATAATACTACCTTTTTTTATAATTTTTTTACAAATCATCTCTCTTTACTATAAAATTTATAAATTTTATAGTAAAGAGAG
>CAJQZM010015695.1:13789-26411 GCA_907164665.1 Colias nastes | reverse complement strand
AGGTAAATGAAATGGGAATAAATTGAAGTACTTTTAAATACCATCCAAAACTAAATAATCTGTAAAATTAATCTGCTCTACATCAATATAGAGACAAAACATGATGTCTTAATAGATATACATTGCTCATATAAAATCGTTCTAGTCAAGTTATTAAATGTTTTATATCACGTATATTGAAAATAAACTATTAAAATTCCAATACACATTACCCATCAGCCACAGTGACATTTAATTATAATCAATATTGCAACATAGAGAAAGTGCGCATCAAACAACGCACTACATTAACATATCCATAACAAAAGGTAGGCGGGATTGTTATATCAGAGGTGAAGCTCGACTCATAATCTAATATAAAAGCTAAAGTCAAATCTAAACTTACTGAGAATATAAAGATGACAGAAGTTAAGATAAGAAAGGGTCCTGCAAATCCGATCAGGTAATAGACCCTTAAGAACATAAATAATTATATTCTAAAATTGTAGTACCTAGCTGTAGTTTAATCGTCAAAGCAAATAAGTCGACCTATATTTTGTTCTTTAAATATATACATTCTTTCTTGTAATATCACATTACGTATAAATTCAATAGTTTACTTGTTTGCTGTACAATCAGAAAATTACGTGAATACAAACATAGTGGTATTTTTATCTCTTATCTACTTGGGTGAAACAGATGGCTAGTCAAATCTAAATTAATATTTGCGCTGACTGACCATCGAGGTATTCACGATCTATCTCTATCGCGTAAGCTTCAGTAAAACACTTAACGTCTAGAAAATATCATCACTCAAAAGATTAAATTACAATAAATATAAAAACATTACACCTTCATGACTCACATGCCTTTACAATCTACAATATTATTTATTCATCAACCAACATAGCCTCAATAATATGATTTATTATTGATTTTCATTGGCCTCTATATAGAAAAGTACATAAATATTATCTATCAAAATAAACCGCTGAGTTAGTGTAAGGAAATAAGCATAGAGCAATAAAACTATATTTAAGAAAATACGTATTAAGAAATCTTTATCCAGCTTCATTCAACATGCACGTATAAAGTTGCATAATTCTAGTAAGCTAACTCCATTATCACCTGCCTTTGAGGGGTAAGGAATATACAAAAGAGCGCTTTGTCATGTTAAAATATTATGACTATTATTGCCCCTGCATCGCCACCGTAATGTGTCGAACCAGTCTGTGAATAATAAATACAATTATTACCATTTGCACCTTGAAGTTTGAACACTGCTGCGTAAATAGAATCTAAAATCACTTCGCGTGTAAACAATGTCGCATGATGTCGATGTTTTGTTAAGTAATGTTTGTCAATATGTTTAATACAAAGCGCAGCTTTCTGAAATGAAAATCTATATGATTTTCGGGGATGTAATCTTTCTACATGACAAATTTCCAAATCCATTTATAAGTTTTTGAGTAAAAGGAATATCTGTCTACAATTTTGGTTCGGTATTTTTAAAAACAAATAAGCCTTTGTTGCCACACTTTCTAAAGGTTTCCAGTATGTGTATACTATTATAGCTATAAGTATTTGACAGTCCATTTTAATCAAATTATATGTACATAGGTAACGTAGAGTAACAGGAAGCCGGGCGAAATAGGATATCCGGGTGTCCGTCGTACCCGGTTTGAGGCATCTTCCGTAGTGAATCTTATATACCAGATATATTAGTTTATAGTTTGTATGTAACAGTTATTTATTTATTTATTTATAAATACTTTATTGCACTTAAATATAACAAAACAAGAAATTACAGTTACTAACTTTAACTAACTTAACTACTGGCAATTTCTACATAATATTATGTTTTATTTTCTTTAATTCAGGGCTTTTTAGTCAAATTAATGATCATATTATTCTTTTAAACCTTTTTAGTATGTTGTAATGATTTTTCAGTATTTACGAAAAATGATCTCTATCCAGCAGAAATTACGATGAGCAATGCAATAATATTGATTTCACTCTTATAGTATTAAATAGTTTCTGAAAATAAACAACATCGCATCGTAATTAGTCATATTTTTGTAAAAAAGCGTAGCAGTTATTGTATCATTTAACTTTTACCTGAGAGAATCTGGAAGAGATTACTGTAAAGTGATAAGGCCGTATTTTGTCAAGGTACATTTTTTCTTGCAAATTCCCTTTCATGTTTTTAAATAAACAAAGAATCAGATTTTCTTAAAAGCAAACAATAAAGTAAAGAAGTATAATCTTATAATGCGAGTATAACACGTGGAAGAATTTAAAATTTATCTTCTACGCAAATAAATGCTCATAAAACATTATCTATTCACAATATTGAAATAATGGTGACATAAAAATGTAGAAATAATAATTAATGCATAATATCTTAGTCATACTTTTAAGCTGACTAATTACAATTTAGTCAAATTCGAAATCATATTTTCAATCAAATTGCAAAACACATTCATTGCAAGTACCTTAAAATAATGTTAAGGGAAAATTAAACCTTCCATTAATATCACTAAATTTCACTATAAACGTACCATCAGCTTGTATATTTGTTTTGTACAAACACGTGTCTTCGCATGTTATGTTTACGAGAATAACTAATAAATTGGAGCACAATATATCACTGTTTACGAAATTCATGGCGCTATTATTATTTTACTGTTTCTGTATTAACCCAGTAAATTAAATCAAGTGCTATTTATGCTGTGGTTTGTGACGTCATTAACTATAATATGATCAATATTTGTCAATAGTCTCGTAATTTAGGAATATGGAGGAAATATTGTTTTAAATGAGTCAGCCCTTAGTTGAAATAATTAGCTCTACATTATGTATTTTGTTTTTATTTCGTCCTTTGGACAATTTAATAAATTCGACTTAGTCCAAAATATCAATTATTGTAGTTTAAACTGCAATATCTATATTAAACTGTTATCGTGGATTAACTCGTCTCTGATGTACAGCTTAAACTGTTGCAACATTTCATGATGTCTTTTTCTTTAAGACTTAAGATACTACGAACAAAGTTTAAACCAAAATTTAAGTAGATACATGGCTCAGGTAAACTTACGTTTAATCTTTAATTAAAATTACTGGCCTAAACTTAAGTAAGTAATAAAATAAATTCTAATTTTAACTTCAACATTTTGAAAGGAAGCCCACGTCACTCCCGTCGACCCACTTGGTCGACTGGACATGGGTCCTATCCGGCTTCCCTGACAGTTTTTATCCTTTTATTGTAATTCCATTGTTACTCGTGTTCTAATTCATTTATCAAATAAAAGCAGCTACCTTTCCTAATTAACTTACAAAGGGTGCTTGTCCAATTATGTTACCTTATTTGTTAGTCGAGAGAATTTATTTAATAGAAAATTTATAAAGGATTTTTATAACAATCTTTCTTTGAAAAGGATAAGGCAACATTGTAGAATGTTAAATCTTTTGAATTAAGCTTTATTATGAGAGGAAAATAAGGATGACTTTTTGTTCGGAAAAAATATTGACATGCAGTTATTATGGAAAATATATAAATTAGAAACGCCACACCTTGTTGTTTTTGCTTAGCACGGTAGGTATAATTTAAAACTAATAAGTATTCATAATATAGATTGCGTTAGTAAGCTTTGAGGATCCAAAGGAAACACCAAAAATTTATTTGTTTTATCGCTCCATCACTCTTTTAATTAAAGTAAAGGAATATAAAGATAATATAGTAAAATATAAATCCGCAATTAATGTAAAACGACAAACGATTAGTATTAAAAGCAAAAGGGAACAACACGACACACACGACCACGAACACGTCTGCTTCATCTATTTCAATCTAACAAAAATCGACCTAGATAACCTGATTTCAAAAGATAACAGTAGGTACATTATTTACCAATATTGACAATATAGCAGTTCGCACGCCATCAGCATCAATAAGAAAGATAGAAACCAGGTTTATTTGCTTAACCCCAACCAGCAAAGATGTCCTATAACAATAACTTACAGCACTAAAAAGCTTTTTAAATGACGTATAACAGTGTCGCGGTGACAAGCTTGTTGTATAATAGCGTTTAATGAGATGATTTTGCTCTATAATCATACACAGCAGATTTGTCCCATAACAAGGTGATGTAAACGTTTATATCACTATTTTATACGGCGTTTATAGAGCAGCTCTTATCCAGATTTTGATACAGCAATAACAGGGCGATATTATCACATAACAGCGCTGGTGGTCTCTTTTTTACAGCAAATTAGTGCAATAAACGATTCTAGGGTAACCTTTATAGTCCCATGCCTATAGAGGCGTAAAAAAATCTACAATAGGACAATTTAGTGTTGTAATGGTTTTCCTTATTGCTATTATAGCACTGTGAATCTTCATGGTAGCTGAAACTCCATAATAGAGCAATTAGGTGATATATCCGAGTTTTATATCACTTCTTTGTAACCTAATTGAATTATATTAGTGTTTTTCTGCCCATTATAACGCAGTGGTGTAATAGCTGAGTGGTCAGAGTTATAGGACTGATTTACTGTATAAAAGAGTTAATAACTCTGTTATGTAACAAAAACGGCGTATTAATGTAGTAAAATGCGACACTTACGAGAGATATACGGCCTATAAGAGAGTTTCTTTCACTTTAAAACAACAAAAACCTGCCATATTGTCAGCACCGTATCGTAAATAATTGAAGGGTTCTATTTAATAATCATGGATTTAGAACATATGTAAGACAAGTAAGTAAGGATTGACACCAGACAAATTCAAGGTGAGGCTTCGAATACGGACAATGATTCCGTACAATCTGTTACATCCTATGAACAAAACCAAGTTAACAGCCATCATGTGGTTTGTGATAATTCAGAAGCAGACCATTCGACTCTAGTGTTTTGCTTGACACTTCGGGATCGGAATCTAAAAATCGGAATTTACACTAGAAAATACAAAAAAAAATGTTATGGGTTTTCTATTTACATCAGGGAACCCTACTAATTTAATCCAGTATATGGCATGACAGTTGTCAAAACTACGTTCGTTAGCGGTTGTATAATAGCCACGGAGTTGCTATTTGGCATCCTATACAGCAATTTGGTGTAAAATTAGTTTTTAATTACTTAAAACTCAATAATTCGAGGGGGGCATTAAAAAAACAGCGTAATTATGCATATAATCTATCAGTAAAATTTCATTCGCAAGTCAGTTTATGTATCTAACATAATTAACAGCGTAACAAAAATTAATACTCGACACCACGATGATGGTTCCTATAGTCATTTACTCGTATTATCAACTGGTACACGATTTACCATTTTGTACTATAATTGTAGCGTCGCGGTGGCTCGTACATTGCAACTTCGTGCTACAAAAGATTTGCGGTTACTCTTAAAACACAACTTCGCGCTGTAACAGCATCGCGGTTCCTTTTATATCACTACTTCGCTCTATAACAGCATCGCGATTCTATAAGTTTACTCTTCTATAGGTCCAAATGGCATCTGAGTTGCTGCTACAGCAACACAATACCATCAAATGGCTTTATAAATGCGCCACTTTGGGGTTTATACAACGTTCTTATCACCCTTATAGGACTACCAATTAGCACCTCTGAAACGTTCTTATCCCTTCTATAGAGCAACGATTTGTTGGTTGGGACATTACTGTGTCAAGGTCGGTATCGCACACCACGCTATTTCTAAAGTAGAATAAATAAACATATTGAAATTTGCACTTCATCTGGTTATTATTTGGCTGGTGTATGAATATCTAATGGAAAATTCTATGTCTATGTTGGAAAATTTCATTCTCACTGATTTCAAACGTATATTTTTCATTAGTTTTCTATTGTAAGAAGCTTTTTTAATAAAGAGTTTTTCTGGAAGAGATTGCTTTATTTTTCTTTCGCATTTGCGCCTGTGTAGATTTGTCTGTCACAAGTCTTTAGTCTTTAGCGTAAATATTAGTAAGTTATTCTTTTTTCATTAAAAAAGGACCTTTCATTTTTTTTATACATTCGTAGTCTATTTTCATACGATATCCAGTTTATACCGCCCATTTGAACTTTATAAGATTACAGTGAAGTTATGAAGAATATCTTTTGAAGCCGAGCCTTTAAAGCAGATACGAGGGAGGAAAGTATCGGAAATTCCTCATTAACTTCAAAACTCGGAAGCTATAAGCTCAAAGATATCCTTCCCTATATTTTTATAACCTTCTTCTATGGTTACATAACGATTGGTTCCTTATCAATATTACATAGTAACTGTCATTGTCTGTTTTTTTGTGTAAATAGATTAGTTCTTGAGAAAGATTTTAGTATATTAGTAGATATATAATTTGATAAGTTCTCTGCAAATAGGGCGAACCCGCGCGGAAAGCTAGTCGTTTATAAATTTAATATTCAAAACATAACGGAACAACCCATATATGTTAGAACGGAAATTTAGCTACTGTAAAAAATATTACGTGATCAGAATTGATAGAGGTTATGTACAAAGTAAATTCACACGGCAATAGAGACGATATTCAATTGTTTATTTATTGTTACGTAACATAGCCATGTAATAATGTGAAATCGTAATATAGCTCCAAAAATACAGTATCTTAAAGCTAATTAATATTTTTCTTGCATATTAGTAATTGAGTTCTCGGTGTCCATAATTGTGTCTAGAAACTTAATTTTATCCACAGATTAGGTTAGAGAATATCCATTTCAGTTTTCATTGACCTACTAAATTAGTGAATGAAGTAACCCCGAAGTTTGAAATCAGATTCAATTCTCATACATTTTAAAACCTAGAACAACTTATTTAGGAACCAAAAGTTTAAAATTAACCCTTCTATGCATTTGTTAAAGAACGAACCTTCGTCTTTCGATAATTCATCAATAAGATACATGCATTGAAATCATATGCCTCTTCTACACTCTAGTACTGGCAGGCGATAACTAAATTTAAAAATGTAAAATAAACAGTCTCGTAAACCCGCTGTACTCATTTGAACGGGAACGTCCGCATTGCGGCTTAAATAATATGCTAGCACATGTCTCTGTATCTATTATCCAATTTACAACTACTCGGGTGACTAGCTTAGTTCACTGTGTAGGAATGTTAAACGCTTGCTAGACTTTGTATGGGAATTATGTTATCTGTGACTTTTTTTAATTTGTCTTAATAAAGATTTTGTGTTTATCTGTTACCGATTTGAAAAATGATGTAACCATTTGAGAGTAAACCGAATAACATAGACTCTAAAAGGCATAGACCGTTAAAGTTATTTCTTATTTGTATTTGATTGACATTTTTGGTTAGTCAATAATTTTTACGACCAATTTCCTAAGATTTACGACCAACAATTAAATAAAAAGTTTATGTCGATAGGTACTAATTATATGACGTAATGAATTGATGTGACAACCGATTTTAATTTCAAAAGTTATGGAAAATGGTTTCATTTTGCGTAATGCTGAAAAAACTTTCAAATGTAATCACGCTTTTACTCGTGGTAAAACAGATGCCAATTACAAATCAACGCTTATCGTATGGAAATATTTAATCTAACATGTTCGGATGTTTATGTAGATCACTCAGTAATCTCTATTACAAATTTTGACGAAACTTAACAAACAGCTTCAAACAAGATATATCGAATGTAGGTACCTATATTTCTTAAATAGAATGAAGTATCAATATTCAATTCAAAATTTTAGGTGTCCTCATTCCACAATGGATCAAATATCAAGATATAGAAACTCAATTAACATTTAATATTCATATTTCATAAGAATTTAGGAACACGTTTATCGTATAATTGAGGAGTGACATAATTAATATCAGTGTATCTTGTCTTAGACACCCCTTTACAATCAGTATACTTTACGATTAACCTCGTTCAATTATAAAAAAAATACGTTGTACATGTATTAAAATAGCTCACGAGAGATCGCCTATATTGCCCTCGGGCGGCATAATCATCCGTCCATCAGACGATCCGCTGCGTTCAGAAACGCTGGTCATTCTAAAGTTCAACACATTGCAAGAGTATCGTATTACGTTTATTAAGGCGTATTGCGTTTACCAAGAAATCCCGATGTTTATGCTGAAAGGAATACGAAGAAATGCTTTCAGGGTAATTGGATATATCGGGTTGACCGAGTTGTCTTATCTTTGCCATTCTTTGCGTATTGGAATTTATATGAATAGAATTGGATCAATGTTCCATTATCCAGCACTGATTAAAGATACAGATGATCAAACTGCTTTTCTGTTTTATACTTACATTAATAAGTAATAGTGCAGTCACATACATTATATTTTTGGTAATGACTTAATCACTTTGCTATTAACAAATTACGAAATAAAACAGGCAAACTACTAAGAGCCAGTACAATTAATTAATAATAAAAACGTATCCTCTCTATTATATTCATTGCCCAATACAAAATAAGCTTAATAACAACTATAATTATATCATTCAAAGTATTAACACGCTACAGTATTTGATATAATGCAGCTCTATGACGGGATAATTCACCGTGTAACCCGATCTTTTTTCGAACAAATGTCTACTCTCGCTTGGAAAAGTGAATAGTATTATACATATTATAACAAAGGCGCTTCGAGCTATCTATTTCATAATATATCTATGCTATCTATACTGTACACTAGAGATTCTCAAACCTTTTTCTTGGACGTCCCTCTTGGAAAATTCACTGAAATTTTGTGGTTATTTTTGTTCAAAAGAAAGGTTGAAAATCAATATAGAACTGAAATATATTATTTTAAGATGAATAAAAGCACAAGAAATACATTTATAAAAATACAAAAATCTAAAATATACACTCCTTTAAAACTTTTTTATTTTAAGTTTCTCTTGCGTGCGTTGTGTGTAGGGTTTATAGGGGGGTCCGGGGTGCTATCGTCCACTTTGAGAAGCACTGTTCTAAGTTACAAAGATAAAATGTTTTAGGTCACCTCGCGGCTTCAGCTGTGAAACTTTAACTGGATAACTTTTTGTTTTAGAAAAATCTTTGTTTGAGCGTTGTCACAATGGAATTTAACATGGCCTTTGTCGTGACTTCGTCGTGATCTTTGTGACCCCGAGTGGTTTTAAAACTTATTTATATTGGTTTTAACTAGGTTCTAAACTAATGAATGAAAAGATAACTTGAGATTAGTTTTTTTTTTTTTACAAAAGAGCTGGTAAGTTTTTTTTCCAATATACATATTTCCAGAAAAATAGTTAAAATCTACCTAGAAACACATTCCAGATAGTGAAACCACATCTTAAGCTAGTGATCTACACTATTTTGATATCGACTTGATATTGCTTTTCTAAAGTCAATCGAGTCTGATGAAAACCGATAAAATAAGATTTATGTTACACGTTGCAATCTCGACCCGCATTTCTCGCTTCCTTTTCCAGTAGGAATATTACATTCTATTTTTATTTATTATAACTAAACTTATAGTACATAGTACAGAAAATGCTTTCGTTGCGTTTAATCAAATAAGGAAAATAATAATCAATTGTAGTCTTACTTATTGTATGTTAACATTGTAAAAATCTTTCACATCCCTATTCATAAATCTTCAGTACCTACGTTTTGATAGTCTGCGATATTGCCTAGAAAACTAACGACTTAATCACTAGTAGTACCAATATTAGAGACATAACAAAGTCTCAAGGCATGAATGATGCCTTCAAAATGCGTTTTCAACCTTCATAAACTCCATTTCTGCATATTTATTATATTTACATATTTTATAAGTTTACATAAAGCTATTCCTTACATAACAGTTTTTCAAGTAGAGCTTGGCAAATATAGACAGCTCATTAAATTTTACAGTCTGCGTCAGGAACATGCAGGTATAAAATTGACTGTAAAACATGAAAGTGCCTACGGGATACATTTTGGCCGTTTGCCAAACGTCCAACGGGAATATTAAAGGTGACACGTATTTCAGGATTTTCCTAGTATTTTGTTTAAACTAGGATTAGGTTACGTAAATGTCAGAGCATATGACATGCATTATTCTCAAAAGTACATCCATAAAACTCATCAATATGGAGTGTTATAAACAGCGCATTCAAATCGCTTTCTCTCTTTCATTTTATCAATCTATAAATTTATGAAAGGCAAAACAAATTATCTTTTCAATTAATAGCAAAATCATACTTCTTCCGGTTTACATTCAATAGAAACTTTGATACCACATTATAGTTACTCATTCATCTAGATAGCATAATAAAAATACTCACAAAATTATAAGAAGCGATTTAAATAAGTTATGATGAAAGGCGCTTGGCACATCACCAGATGTCAACAAAAACGCTTCAGAGGATTCCTAGTGCACTGCCGCGGCCGCGGCTTTAAAATTATTTCAATATTGTACGGTTGCATTTAAAATATAAATTATGTTTAAAAGGTTGTGGAATAACGAACCTAATTAACATGTTCGTATTTACGGCTGCGATTTTTTAACATATTTTATGCAGTTGTTAAGTTTGTTTTTGTCATTTTCTGGATAGCAGGAAACTACCTTATAGGAGACCGTATATAATTAGGTAATAAATTAGTAAATAAGGGGCATTATTCGATTTTTATTTAGTATATGATAAGATCTTAAAAGTTATCATAGAATCTTTCTACATTAACACCTCTTTACCTATAAATGCGATCTATTCTTGTTTAAAATTTGGTGAGATACAGAATACTGTCTATACTAGTTATTTCATTGGTTGCATTGAATATGAAAGTTACAGCTACAGAATTTTCTTGTAGGAATACATTTTATGCTCATAAATGTCTATTTCACAACCGCCATACTTGGTCAATCACAACATTAAGAGGGCGCATAAAGCCAGAGAATTTCTATAGTTTAATGGGCGGGGCCATAGCGCGCCATGCCGCGCGCAATCATTCTTCCATCATACACCCGGCTCATCGTACACGTAAAGTTCATCGGACGCTAAATTAAACACAATATTCTTCGCTCGTTCAACGCGTATTTTCGGTAGTATATTAATGAAATAATTATATAAAACAGTGAAGTTGAAATATTATGTAATATGATAATTCATTATTATTTTTTATTTATAATTATTGATGATAATCTATACATATAATAAAACAGTAAAAAAAGTGTATACGTATGTAATATATTCAAAAAAACAATACCTATTAGGGAAACAGTATAGAGCACGAATCCGTAAAAAAATCTGTCTGTTTGTTTATGTATGTTTGTTTGTATGATTTGAATGAATGTTATATTGTTGTGTAGATATTATATACTAGCTTTCCGCCCGCGGCATCGCCCGCGCAGTCAAAGAAAAACCCGCATAGTTTCCGTTCCCGTGGGATTTCCGGGATAAAACCTATCCTATGTCCTTTCTCGGGTATCAAAATATCTCTATACCAAATTTCATGCAAATTGGTTCAGTAGGCGTGATTGAGTAACAGACAGACAGACAGAGTTACTTTCACATTTATAATATTAGTACAACATTAGTATAATATTAGTACAAGGTAAATTAGCTTGGAGAAATTTTTGCATATTATGTAGTGGTGTGTATATTACTCAGATCTTAGAGCGCGTTTCCACTATATCGTTTAAAAATACAAAAATGTTTCGATATCCTAACATTACTATTTAATTTTATACTTATTCCTAGCAACACTCTGATTTTTGTTTTCAATAAAAACAAGTTTTTATTTGAAAGAAAATGGTTTTGACTTTATAAAAAAAAAATATAATTATCATTCAATTTCACGTCCTTGAGCAAACGACAAGACGACTACCGTGAAACAATAAAATATCGTGTCCATAATAATTTGTTTCGTTATTAATATTTGACCATAATAATTACGAAACAAAACAAATAAATAAATCGTCACTTGATAGTTGAAAGTGGAAACACGCACAAAACCAGAATAAACCAGTTTACGCTGTCCGCAGGTGCCACGTGCAGTCTTTCGTCAGTCGCTTGAAGGTCGCTTGGTACCGTAAGGCTAAGCGCGCACCACGATTTTATGCAGCGTGATTATTTTATCGCAGAAATACAACGTATGAGTTAATATGACAATGCGCGCACATGCGATTAAATAATCGCAGCGATTTTAAAATTGTGATTTGTCACATTTTGCTTTTCTTTTTTTTTTCTTATCCTCCGAAGTAGTAAATAAAGACAAGCAACTTGTACGAAATCAATGATGAAAGTGAGTAATGATCACTATTAAATTATCGCTGTGCGCGCACCGTACTCTCTGCGATTTTCTACAGCGCGATTTTGAAATCGTGTCGCAAAAATTAAAATCGTGGTGCGCGCTTAGCCTTAGAACATAAAGCACACATTTCATTCAAAAGTTATAATTATTACGTAATTGTTAAATTTTGTATTTGTTGATTGTTGTTATTATTTGTTATTATTGTTATAATATTTGTTGAAGTGTTTAATTTGTGTGTAAGTGTTGTAACTTTATATTGTTAATTGTTAATGTAAAAGTTATACGTATGTTAAATGTGCAAATATTAAAATAAAGTCTCATCTTTTTCAGAGGAGAAACACATATAGTTTAACTAGATTTCCGCCCGCGGCTTCGCCCGCGTTTGCAAAGGAAAACCC
>CAJQZM010015695.1:0-13048 GCA_907164665.1 Colias nastes | reverse complement strand
ATGTCTTAGCTTTAGCTAATAATATTATAATTCATAAAATATATACATACTATAAATCTTTCTTGATTTTATTGATGTAAAACTATGAATGAAATATTTATATCCATATAACTAGGTACCTATGTAAACCTAAGATCGTCGCGTCAAGCCCGCGGAAACGAATTTACGAAAATAATAGATATCTAAACTCACCTGCATAAAGTTTCTGAAATGAATCAAGTCGTATTTTTTATTAATACATATTAATAAATAATAATAATTATTATTTATTATAAATAATAATTATTTATTATTTATTATAAATAATAATTATTTATTAATATGATTACAATACTAAGTATATTAACTTATCTTCGAAAATTAGTTAGATATCATTTAAATATGAATCTCTTTTAGTTCTCGTTTCTGAAGTTTCAATGTTCTTTTGTTGTTTACCATTTTCAAAAAAACAATATTAAAACAATATTATTAAAAAATCGGCGCGCGGCACAGCAATTTGAGCATGGTCTACTCGTCTCAACGGAGCGATAGCGTCTGATGTATGAAATAGAATTATGTTTGAAGCTCCTAGAACGTGCGATGCAAGATGATTTCTTGCGTAATTAAAAATATAGTAAGCGCCAAAAGTGTTTTATCGTGATTAAACCAAAACTAAAAGTAATTACAAAAAAGTGGTCCTACAAAGTTCTCACAAATGTTTCAATATAATTGTTTATGAAAAAAATAACATAATAGGCATTACCATGTCAAGTAAAAAACGTAAAAGTGTGAAATTTAGAGGTAACTTCGTGAATTTTTTCTATCGAGTCAATTTCAATATTTTATGTTTTTGATCTGACAATATAATCCAAAATATCATCAAGTTTTACATATATTTTATTTTTTATATTTGGTCTTGAATATTACACGTATCAACTACAAGTTGATTGGTGATTTGACTTTATTCGCGTTCTTAAATGCTTTCAATCTTTATTTGAGTTGGTTATTTATCTGGTTGGAAGCAAGCCAATGAATATTTTGAATGATGGACACTTCGCTACTCTCGCAAAAGGATCACTCAGATGTTATGCGACCTTTTTGTTATTTATATCGTATTACTAATTCGCAATATGCTTGTGGTTTATGCGGAAATATTGAAAGATAGATAAAACGTTTATTTGAAGAACACCAAAAAAGATACATTAACAAAAACAGACAGAGAAATACAAATTATTGGTCAAATGCATTGAATTTGTAAGTACTTTACAGCTTATTTAATTGCGTACGCTTTGATCGTGTATTAATATGGTACATATTTTAAAAGCATTTATGTGGATAGTTACAATTGTAAGACTTTACGACCTATTAAAATCGATGTCCTTATAACCTAATGAATTACTTAGGCCCTGACGTATTCCCTAGGGTTTGTACAACGAAGAACCTTCTACACACAAGCGATCAAGACAGCTTAACAATACATATTATATTATCTGTGACAATACTGTAAAACGTACGTGCCGCGCTATGTTTGGGCGCGTATTCCACTAACAAAAAGGAATAATCCCAAGAGCGGTGCGTTGGAATGCGTTTTAGTTCCGTGTTCCACAAATAGTTCCAGCGCATTCCGCTTGCCGCACGTTCCGGCATTTCAATGAGATTACCTAGCCGAATTGCGGATAGCGTTCGGAAATTTATATCGGTGGTTTGTGATTGATTCGTGAAATATGCCGTGTACTGACTATAATTGTTAGAATCATTTTTTTTTGTGTTTTCATTTACATGATTTTGGTGTTTTAATATTTGGTCTTAACATGACCAATGATCGTTGAAGTGTTCAAACTTTGTTTTGTAAAATATTGAATTAACATTTTGAATGAGTTGATTCCAAAAACATTTTTTTAAGTAGTACATATACGACTATGTTTAAAATTTATCAGGTTAGTAATCCTATATCACAAACTGAATTTCTGGTGGAAAAACATACAAATAATATCAGATGTTTTACATGATATACCTATGTAGGTAGATACAAGAGGATCACTTAGGGAGCGTCCATAAATTACGTGAGGTGTTATTTCAATTTTTTGATCCTCCCTCCCCCCATGGTGAGATGTCGTGAGATTTTACTTAACCCCCTCCCTCATCCCCCAATCTCACGTGAGATTTTTCAAAATGTGGGTTTCTTATGTAAACGTATTGATTTATCATTGTAAAAAGAAAAAAAAAATAGCTTCGTGCTTTTATTTACGACTAGTTAAAACTAGAAATTAATATTGCTGAAAGTTATAAATGTAATAAAAAATTAACAAGAGAATACTTAAATCATAACCGTGATTAAAATCTTAAGCATGCACAATTTGGATTAAATAGACCAAAAGAGTATAATTATTAGTTTTTATTTATCTGAAAAAAAAATTGCGTGATATTTGCCTAGACCCCCCCTCTCCCCAACGTAAGGTTAAATGAAATTTGATTCGACCCTCTCCCCCCCAAAATCACCTCACGTAATTTATGGACGCCCCCTTACTACATCAGACGATAAGCCTACATTAATCTAGATAATAGAGCTATGACGTCATACGTCGTAATGATATCGGCTATAACCCGCGATTCGACTGTCTCAAGAGTCGAGATGGCCATCGAATATGACGCAAGAGAGAGCTCCAAAGGTATTCTATCGGTGAAAGCAAAATAAATAACGCGAAAATTGCTGTTGACTTTTTAGTCAAGCGTTTTATTAGTTTGAGAGTTGAGTTTTTATTCTTTGTGTTGATAATGTAGTGAAATTTTTCTATCAAATTCATAATCGATTTGTTTTTTGTAGTTAAATATTTTTATATTATGGTCTTGTTGATGAGTATGTACTTAAATTCATATAACATTCTGACTAACAAATATCCTATTTACTATCTTGTAGGCCTGTAGGGGAATTTAATGGGGCTTTTCATTCATTTTTTTGCAAACTCAAACTCATAAATGCAGCACAGACTTTCGATTTATACTCTCAAATTAAACTCAGGAAAGGGCGAATCCTTATTCCAATAACTTTATTAGAAAAAGGATTACAATACAACACGGATTAATCAAAATCCTTTCAATCCTATTTGCACCATCGTGTCACATGATACTATATATCAATGGAGACAATGTCCGCCCTGTGATTTAATTAAAAATAACTTACGGCTTCCCAGTGAGCAGTTCGCTGCACTTCGTAGCAGATACTCGTAGATGCGTGAACCCTTTGATGTTACGCGGATATAGATAACTGGATCACCCAAAGCTTTTTTATTTTGCGTTTAATATGGACAGATATTAAGAGAAGTTTTTTTGGTGCAAGCTTTTAGCGTTTTATTAACAGATGCAAATTTGACAGGGTTGAGGAGTTTTGTAATTTTGTTGCTTTATTTCAACGCAACTTTAAATGCCATCTTGAAGTCTAGATTGTATTCAACTCGTAATCACTAATTCCTATAACAGTTAATTTTTTAATAACAGATTTTATATGGAAACAAGAATACTATAAGGACAAATATTAATACGATAAAAAGGACTGTAACTTCTTTATCTGGTTTAATACAATGATTTGAAATAATATGATATCCTACGTCGCAAGAATAGTTATGTACAGTAGAGAAAATAGAAATACGTTTATTCCAGTATTTGTTTATCTTTGCATTTGCGTTGATAGAAAGCGGCCACCGCTTTTTACCGCGCTTGAAGGCAGCTTTGTACTACTTAGCGGAAAATGGTCGATCGCATCGAATTACTAAATTGTCTGTTTACAGTTGCCTTTATTGTGCCTTTATTGAGGTTTATGGTTTGTGCGTTTGTACCTTTGTTCTTTGCAAAGCTTGCATTAAAAATAGAGAAAGAAGTCAAATAGACATGCCGAAGTAACCTATTTATTGCAGATTCCTTTCAGTTATTTTAATGATGTTCAATTTATAATGAAGCAAATATGCTAAAAAAATTACTCCAATTACAAAATTTAGTTAGCAAAGGAAGTTTACAATTTTAAATATCCTCCTTTGTCTTAACCTTTGTATTGTTGTCAGCATTGGTATAGAAATAGATGGGAAGTTGATGGGCTTCTTCTTGCGATGCTAAACGGGAAGGAAATTAAATAGGTTATGTAAGCCTGTACGGGAAGCAACTCTTGTACTATAATGTGACGGAGACTGCGTGAGCAATACTTTTTGTAATATACGTAGAATAATTACATTATCTGTGCTTTTAGTAAATTATCTCTATATCTGTTGTAAGGAGTAACATATCCTACTGTTATTTATGAAAAGTTTATTTTTGTTTGTTTAAAAAATCTGGAGACAGACCGAAAGCTGTAAAGATAATATTTTAGTGTAACTTTGTACCTATGTAAATAAGATTTATGTTGACTTAATGTTGCTAATTTCCTGACATTACCATTGTTTTATCTTCACCTCCACATTTTACTAATCATAAACGTTATTCTCTTAGTTAACGTTTCTACAATATTGTGTATGACTGTAAACCCACGTTTGTTTGTGTTTAAGATGCCAAAATCTCCATTATTATACAACCTTGAGCCGAATGGCAGTAACTATCTAATTTATTTCTCGATTAAATCGGAACGAAGCTATTTATTTTATGGAAAATTGAATTATTGCATCCGATAACTTGCTGGAAAATTATTTGTTAATTTATGACGGATACGAGTATACAGTAACGAAGTTTATTTATTGGACGATGTATATCTTTACATTTGGTTAATAATATCTTACTATGTATTCGTGTTTAGTACTATACATAATATATTTCTAGATTCTAATTAGGGTTCAGAACCGGGAAATCCCGGAACCGAAAATCCCGGGAATTCCCGGTTCTTTTGTTAGTAAAATGGAACCGGGAAATAAATTTTGATTCCCGGTTCTTTCGGTTCTTTCGGGAATATTATTTAATACTACTAGTTTATCTATTACTCTTTCAAACTTCTATTCCTACTATCTAATTCATTATTTTTCTTCACTGTAAAACTCTTATTCACTGTTATTTTACTTTTCCACACTTTCTACTGTTCAAAAGTTTTCAAAACTTTAATGTAAATAGCTCCGAGCTTATAGAAAAAACGCGCGAAATACATGGTCGCTCTGTCCCTGCTTCGTGGAAGACTGCCTCTGTACACCCGATCCCTAAAAAAGGCGATCGTTCTGATCCATCCAACTACAGACCTATCGCGATTACCTCTTTACTCTCAAAAGTGATGGAAAGCATCATTAACGGCCAACTCTTGGGTTATTTGGAGGAAAACCAGTTGATCAGTGACCGACAGTATGGCTTTCGCCATGGACGGTCAGCTGGTAATCTCCTAGTTCTCTTAACCCATCGTTGGGCTACGGCAATCGAGAGTAAAGGGGAGGCCTTAGCGGTTAGTCTGAACGTTGCAAAAGCCTTCGATCGGGTGTGGCATCGGGCTCTTCTCTCGAAACTTCCAGCCTATGGACTCCCAGAGAAATTATGTAAGTGGATTGCCAGCTTTCTTACATCTCGTAGTATCCGGGTGTTGGTTGACGGTACGAGCTCTGTACTACTGCCCGTGAACGCTGGCGTCCCTCAAGGCTGCGTCCTTTCACCCACACTGTTCTTACTGCATATCAATGACATGTTACAAATCAGTAACATTCATTGCTATGCAGATGACAGTACTGGAGATGCTATATATACCGGCCGCCCAAATATTTCTCGAGAACACGTCAATACAAACCAAAACATACTTGTGTCCAATATTGAGGCTCTCCTTGGTGAAGTCTCTGAGTGGGGTCGACAAAATCTTGTCCGATTTAACCCTGACAAGACGCAAGTATGTACATTCACAGACAAGAAAACCCCATTTCTCACAGCTCCCTTATTTGAGAACACTCCCCTAAGCATAAAGCCTAGTATCGGAATTCTTGGTGTCGATATATCTGATGACGTTCAGTTCCGCTATCATTTGGAAGGCAAAGCTACTTTAGCTTCTAAAAAAATGGGCGTCCTTAATAGAGCGAAGCACTATTTCAGGCCAGGTCATCTCTTGTTACTTTATAAAGCGCAAATACGGCCTCATATGGAATACTGCTCTCATCTCTGGGCCGGCGCCCCGCAATATCAACTCCTTCCACTCGATAGCGTGCAACGAAGAGCCGTCAGAGTTATCGGCAACCGAGCACTTACCGATCGGCTGGATTCACTAGCTTTACGACGAGACGTGGCATCTTTATGTGTATTCTATCGTCTGTACAATGGGGAGTGTTCTGATGAGTTGTTTGAACTGTTACCTGCCGCAGAATTCCACCATCGTTCTGCCAGACACAAGGCAAAGTTTCATGCTCACCACTTGTTGGATGAGATTTATTTTTGCTAGTTATTAATTTATTAGTCTAATAACTTTTATTTGAGGATTAAAAAGTGTGCCCTAAGGATTTTAAGATAAGTAGCTGCCTATTTTTTGCCATTTCATTGATAGTAGGTACCTAAATACTTATTTACTTACATATAAATGACAAGTAGAAAGGCTGATTGATGGTGATTTTTATTTAATTACTTAAGAAGACTGATGATTAAAGTCTGATTAATGCTAATGTTATTTTTTTAGATTTCTTTGAATTTACAATAAAAATACTTGAATATTTGATTGTAGTTTACTTTTGACTTGTTGGTAAGACACATAACACTTGTTTAAAATTTTATAATACAAAAAACTCCCAAGTCCCGAAAATACCGAAAGAACCGGGAAATCCCGGTTCCTTTAAGGAAAAGTACCGAAATTCCCGGTTCTCAAAAAAGAGACCGGTTCCGGAAACCCTAATTCTAATCCATCTATGAAAATGAAATACTTTCAGTTTTTATACTAGATGTTTTCTTTAGACGATTATTTAAAACTTATTACTAACTAGCTGTGCCGCGTGGTTTCACCCGCATTGCTCCGCTCCTGTTGGTCTTAGCGTGATGATATATAGCCTATATAGCCTTCCTCGATAAATAGGCTATCTAACACCGATTTTTTTTTCAAATCGGACTAGTAGTTCCTGAGATTAGCGCGTTCAAACAAACAAACAAAGAAACAAACAAACTCTTCAGCTTTATAATATTAGTATAGATTAAGTTAAGTCCATATAATATGCCATTTATAACTATGTAGTTCCATAGTTATAAATGGCATATTATATGGACTAATAAAATATTTTATTCCTTCTACATTTAGAGCGATTAAATAAACTTTATGATCTTCGATTTGTTGGATTCCATTCCGCCCTGATAAGCAGAATAACTATAAAAATTCACTACAAGATAAATTCTCGTAAGCCGGTTAAGTTCCATGGATTAGTAGGTCAGATATTATATAACCTCTGTCTGCCATATGTAAACACGGTGACATTTAATTAACATAATTTATATGTAAATATGTGAGATAAACATCCCAATTTGATAAACAAACACATTTGTTACTCTTTTAAAATTCTGCATAAATTAAAAAAATTGTTTGTGAAGATGAATATCGGATGTTTTTCTTTCATGTAAATTTGATATCTTGATTATCACCTACGGGCTTGGATACTATTTTCCCATGTGAAACCGCGGCCTCAACTAGTTGATCATTATATAATTTCAATACAAAATATGCAAGTGTTGTTACAATGCATCTAAGTATCGATGGAAACAAGGAAAACGACATAAAATAAACAAATTAATATTCTTGTCGTGCGTTCAAAATACTATGTGTGAAATCTATCACAGTGTTTATACATGTCACTACAAAGACCGTAATTCAAGGTGAAGCTTCATCATTGCATATTATTGCAAAACTCGACATTTGTTTGTAAATCAAGGTTTTATTGAGACGAGCGAAAATCAAGTTTCAGTTGAGTCGTGGAGTGCGTATTGATTGAGTTTTTTGTTTATTTGAGGTCAGGTTCCATGACCAACTTAAAATTGTACGTAGGTACTGTAATTTACGGTTATACGATAAAGAATCTTATTATGAAATATACAGTTTGTTCTTGATTATAATTTGAAGATATCAATTATTTAAATACACCTTTCATGAACACCCACACAAACATCGCATCTCATATTCATCATCGATATTTCGATATTTCACACGGAGTCTGAGAACAACGATATTTTCATTATATATATTTCATTTATCATATACAGATTTGATACAGATAATTAAACATATCATAAAAAATTATAATTTTCAAATTCCCGCCATAAATTTTTCAATGACAACATCAATTTCAAATTTTAAAAATGGAATGCTCGTGTACCGCTAAATTTTTTTATTCGTTAGACGCCAGCATAACTTAATCTGTGCAGCCAGTAACAAAAACAAAGTAAATTAGTGTTTACATTTTATAGCGTCATCGTCTGATCATCTTATTACGTAATGACCTGAAAAACTTAGTCATTTGTTATATGTATGTAGTAATCAAGCTGGTTTAGCTTTAATAACACTGTTTAACAATTACCTATGCTGGTTGATTATCCTTATATTATAATAACTTGCTATGTTTATGGTCTGTTATTAAAGAGGGTATTGTGTTGATAATACCGCCAATCGCCATACATAATTTGTGTTATCTGTTACCGCTTTCACTTGAAGTTGGCGGCATATTTTATTATCATTAAAATTTAAGACATAAATTATTAAGTTACAAGACAAACACAGCTTTTACCCAATTTCCGCTTGTAATTTCTCCGAATCATACCAAATATAAAGAGCGCACAGAAGTTGCTATCAATGTTTTTGGAAAAAAAATTGTTAGCATATAAAACTCCCTATACAAATTACGGTATTAGTCACTACTTAAATATTTTATCGTTTAGTGGTATTCGCTTGACTGATACTAAAGAATACAAAATATGTACCTACTAAGAGAAATTTGATTCAATTACGAGTTTGATATTGGCGAAAGAATGTTTAAAAACAAGAAAGAATGAAATTTAATTAGAATACCCACTTGAAAAATAGCATTAGCTTTTTTTATCTAGTTGATTTTTTTTTCATAACACCACCTGGTGTGAACATCAAAGCGTATATGTTAAATGCAAGTTTTATTTTTTCTATCGCGTATAGGTACTCTTACATAAAATATTATATAAAGAATTAGAAGTGCCAAGAAGCGCTTTGCTTAAATTTCACGACAAATTTTCCTTAGTCTAAAACATGGTTCGGTATGTTCTTATAGGATAAAACTGTAAAGTTTTACAAGCTCACATGTGCGCACTGCACATTATTTATAGATGCTGGCGACACCGCTCATTTGTGGCTTCCTTTGCCTAGAGCTGTCATTTATAAAAAAAATAAAAAAAGTTCAGTCATTTGCCACGTACGTAAACATAAGAGCATCGTTAAAGATCGTTTATCAATACTAATATTATCCATAAAGATGTGTATATTTGAGTTCATCAAGAAACATATGCTATTTATTTCTCAAGTCGACCAAGCAGGAATAAGCAGATATAGTAAGCTAAGCTAAGAAAAACAAATACTTTTTTATAATTTATTTAATACCAAAATATGTATACCTATAATGTAAATATTTTTGCTAAAAAGTACTTATAAAAAGTCATAAATCATTTGCAAATCCAAACACCATTACGGTATTTTGTAAACAAAGAGTTTGATCAAGAGATTTCATTCCAAGTTTTAATTAGATCGCTTTGTTTTGCAAACGGTGAATGATTAAAAATGTGGCCCCTTTGTGTTGCTTTCATTGATGTTATTTTTAGAAAGAATTTATACACAAGCTATGATCAAACTCCATATTCGATCGATGCCAAAATGGTGAACCCATAGAGAATTATAAACAACACAAAATAGGCGTTTCCAAGATAATTATTATCAAGACAATTTGCGAGAAAATAAGAACTCATACAACGATCCTAGTTTCATGAATTTATAGACAGAAATTAGCCAATTTCTATGACACTTGAGCTCAGAGTATTATATTTCATGAATATGATACAGTAAGTAGGGTCAATTAATACAATTATGACTAATTTAATGACTGTCCAGTGTGTTACTACAAAAACAAAACAATTACAAGAATTGATATTATTATAACATTTAACAATACATATGTATAGTAGAAATATGTATTTTAAAAATGTATTGCAATTGCAAATTTTATAATCATTAAAAATTCGTATTTCTTCCTCTCGAATTCTTAAATAGTTCAAAAAGGCGGGAGGAAGCAGCCATTTTGTGACGTCATCGCACGGAGTCTAATCCTTTGGAATGCGTTGATATCGTGGGTGGCGGGAGGAATGCATCATGCACCACAGATTATCGCGCCTTTAGCAATAAAGTCCCTGTTTCGTCACAGATAACGAACATAGATTGCATAACTTTGACGTTACTTGATAGTTAGGCAAAGGCATTATTTGGACTTTGGGAGGTTCAAACTTCAAACTATGCAAGGCCTTAGATTGTGAAGTTTCAAGTTGTCATTGCTTATGCCTAACCAAAAGCTTGAGTTTAATTCCAAATGGTTGAAATAAATATATTAATTAGATTTATTGTTGCAATTAAATTTAACAAATAACTATCTGTTTCCCATAGATAAATTCATAGAGGCGTAATTGTTTAGCACATGTAGGCGCAATTGCAAAATTTTATGACCTATGCTTCATGGATTTAGACTTTATGTACCTAAAATAAGGTATATTTTCCCCCAAACTGGGTTATTTAGTACAGATTTCATTAGAACTTGCAACGCCATATGGCACAAAACCTTAGATCATTAACTTAATGATCTAAGCACAAAACCTACGAACGGTTATGTATAATGAACTACAAGGTTTTTGTACTGTTATTGTTTTCTTGGCGCCATTTTTGTTATAGTCCCCGATTCAATTTGGTAATTTAATCTAGAAGGACTATATTTTTATATTACGTAGCCTAGTTTATATTCCTATATTTATATAGATTTTTTTTATCTGAAATGCAATAATATACCAAACAAAATATAGTATGTACAATAATAATTGAGTGCAGTAAATGAGACCAACGGTAACAATTCATAACTAGGACCTCTGAGAAATGTGTTATCCTCATAAAAATATTTAGGACTTATTGTTACATGTGCAAATAATTATTAATAACATTCAAAAGTTTATGCTCGTTATTAAATCATTACACGCATTAACATAAAGAAACGTATATTATATGGTCTCACGATGAAAGTTAGGCCGAGGTTAGGCAAGGTTTTATGGCTAGAAACTACCGGAAGGTACTAGAAATAATACATAGTAATTACACTATAAAATTTCATCATTTGGAGTAACGTAAATAAAAGTTAGTAGAGCATTGCCCTAATAATTGATGAACTCATTTAATAGTATCCAAATTATTTTCATTCATCTAACATTTTTTTTTACAAATCCGTAATACTTTAATGCTGAAATAAGTCGCCGAAGACTTTACCTAATTACGAGCATTTTTTATTTTATTTTCATTAGGTACCTATGTCTTAATATTTTAATTTCATTTCCTTCAAATAATAACAACAAATTTATATTTTATTCACCCTATTTTTATGATAAATTCTTTTGTTACAGGTAAACCTACACTTTTATCAGACCTCAGATTTTCGTAAGTGCCATGAGCCCATGAACCCAACATGCCCTACGCGTGCACTTAATTCGATGAGTTACCCGGCATTTGATAGCCCACTTTATTTAATGATCTTTATTGCTTAATCGAAATTTATAATTTTAACTATTGTTAAAGGATGATATGGGCTGAAAGAATTGAGTAAGTTTTATCAATTGATAGACTAGAAACAGACATAGTTAAAATCAAGATTATTATTTTAGTAGAGCTTACGATTACATTATCATTTTTGATTATCATGATAACAACCGTTATAATGATAATATCGTTTACCTTATTCTGGCTGTAAATATATAAGCTAAAAACTAAACTAGGTACCTACATCTAAACTAACTAACTACATCACTATGGTTAGTAAATCGTAGAGCTACCTAAATATTTTTCTGGTTTAAATAGAAAAAATTCCATAGACACGTCATTCATAATTTAATTAAACAAATTAAAAAAATATGAATCCAAAAGTACCAGGCTCTCATGAGCAGAGAGATGCGTAAAATTGTAAAGCGGCCAGTAATCCTGCGCTTCACGCTCCATTCAGGAGGTATTAGGTATTCAGAAGCACTCATTTCGGCTTTCATTCATGTTATGAAAGGACTCTTTAAGTCTTGGTACTCATTCTAAGACATTGAGATGTCTTTAACACTTGGTAAATATTAAGAGCTTGCGTGTCGATATAAGTATTTTTATTAGAATTTTTTGGGGTTTACTGGTTTAAACTGACTAATTAGTATTAAGTATGATATACACGCAAGAATATGTGAAAGAGGATACTTTTAACTCACGAAGTGCTAAACTGTCAATTTCTATGAAAATTTTGCGTTTAGATTGCTATCTGAAAATTTTCTGTTCGACAGCGTGACTGAAAAAACAGGGAGCTCTATCAAATTCATAATCATAAGTAACTGCGTCCATAATTAGTTACGACAGAAATATAATAGCTTCTTCAACAAAACAATACATAGGTATCGAATATTCTAGAAGGAAACAAATTCGTCAAAAAACAAATCCATCTATAGAATGTTCTAGAAATCAAACGTAAAAACTCAACACGCGCGCAGTTCCCACATCCATACAATTTGTCATTCCTTGTCCATTCGTGGCCAATAAACATCATTCATCGTTAGCTCATACGGGACTATTAACCGGATAGTCGTAAGCGGTCAATTTATCCAATTGGCTATTCCACCACTTTATATAGCCGACAGGATATGGGTTAGGTGTCGATAGACGAAAGGTGACCTCCTAATTGTTGAATCGATTGAGTTCTTTTAAAATTAGTATTACCTATGTTGTTATCTACGCTTAAATAGTTATGCTTTAGTGGTTTGAAACGAGAGAAATTAGTAATGGATTGTGAAGTTAAAACAATTCTTATGATCATCAAAATATATGAACATACAATATGTCTTAGGTGCCTACTTTCTCTGATCTGCT
>CAJQZM010015694.1:9497-21974 GCA_907164665.1 Colias nastes | reverse complement strand
ATTACATCAGATTTAATAATCGCAATTATTTTGAATGTACATATGAATAAATGATTTCATCATAATATTAATAATCACAATTGTTTTATTTCCCATTTGTTGCAACCCTAGCGTATTTTCGTGTGGCAGCGTAAGTACCTACGCTGGCGGCGGCATCGCGCGACATCAAAGGCGTTTCCTTACTGTAGGAAATAATATTGTAATACTGTGATTCGAACTACAAACAGTAAGTGTAAATAAATATAACCATGCATTTTAGAATAACACTGTTAGAAGAAATGGTGATTAAATAATTACAAAATGAACTTAATACTATGCATACACTTATACATATGAAATACAAATAGAAACTTAATCTACGTTCGACGGTGACTAGAGGCGTACTAAACCTTATTATAATTTTAATACATGCTAAAACTTTGTGCCTTATCCGACGTTTCCTTATCATCGATATTTAAAAATACATTTTATTTAAAATAATATACATCCAATCGATAGTTATTTTCCGAATTGCCTCAGCAAAAATTCAGTCTAAAAGTGAAGACAAATATAAAGCCTAAATGTTAGGAAATTTTAAAGGTTGTATAAAGAGATTAGTTTGAAAGAAAGAACAGAGTTTAGAAAAGGTGACAAAAGAAACGGAAATTTAAGTATTATTAATAGTTAAGAGTTGCTATAAATACAGCATACGACCTTTAAAATTAAACTAAGCTAGAACCAAAGGAAACGAATCATAAATCCACGTTCCAAATTCATCAACAAATGAAAAGCGGAATGCCATATCAACGTGTTTCCACGCCACTACAGTGAAAGCTACACTAGTTAGTTAGATAGTAGTATACATCACGCCAATCATCTAGTCTAGCTGAAGTGTTTGCACCGTGTTTTGTGCAGATATAGTTTCTCCTGCTATTTCATCTCTAATCCGAGTAAAAATTTTAGTCAAACGTGTTTTATATAGACGACTTTGTACCAAATACAAATTAATTCGGTATCAAATTACAAGTATGATTTACCGTCGTTCGCTAGAAACTCGCTCAGACTAGTCGAGTGGCGCGTTGCACGGCCCTACGAAGGCGTGGAGTGGGGGATATAGGTTAAGCGCGCACTTACGCGGCGGGCTGCGTGGCGGGCTCGTCGTTCATGAACGCGCTCGGGTTCTCGAGGCGGAAGCCGAAGATGAGCTGCGACTCGAGGATGCTGGAGAGCGTCGAGATCCAGTGGTGGCGGCGGGCCTCGGGCGCGCGGCACACGAACGAGCGCGGCCGCTCCTTGCCGCTCACCGAGTGCACCACGAACGCGCCGCTGCCCTCCTCGTGCTCCAGCCGCATCTTGTTCACCTGCAACTGTGCGTCTTGCTAATACTACGGCGTCTTCGTGTCCCCCTAGCCGCCTGACCACAATATATCGACCAAAGACACGATACATACTGACGCAACACTTCTCATATTACAAGAGAGCGTCGCCGATTCTTCTCGGTTGAAATAATCTTCCGAATCGGTGATAGTTTTTGAAAAATTAATATTCATAAAACATTATAAAAATTTGCATAATTAATAAAAATAAATCGTTGCAAGGGTATGTTAGAGTAGTGTTACTTTTAGTTTTAAAAGCAAATGAGTTTATGACAAAAACTTCGTAGAAATAGAGTTTCAATTTCATTGCTAGTTTCTGAACGTGTTTCGTGTTTGAATATTTTTTTCATCACCACTAGGCGAAGGATGCGTGTTCTAATCCCAACTCATGATCGAATTTTTCTCTGTTCTATAATATTTATTTAATTCAATGCTAAACAAAATATAGAGCTTTACGTGTTTGCTCATAAAGCTCAGTAGCATTGTGATGTATGGTAAAACACTGAAATTGAAGTTTTGTGAAAAATTATGATAAAGAAAAGGGCGTACAAAATAAATAAAACGTGCGATGTGATATGGCTTTAGATTCTTATAATCTTATATCACAACATTACGTAAAACTTTCTGCATTTCTATAATGTCGTTTGGATTACATCGCTCATGAGAACGTAGGGCATCCCGCCCCTTAACAACGTTCCACGTAAGTTTGCAGAGATCACTTAGATCTTATTCCTCCAACAACAAAGGTTTTATTGTAGAGATAATTTTATGTATTTAAATAATGTTTTTTTTTATTTAAATATAACATTTTGTAACGAACAAATACCAAGGTCTGAACATTACTCATCGTTTTACTAAGTTGAATACAGAAACTACAATAAACTATTCAATTAATATAAACAAATAGCATATAACGATGATATGCTATGATCGTAAATATTTTGATGCATTATATATTCTCCTGTTACGTATAGTAAATAATAATATACTTGGTTAATATTTTCCTTCAACATATTTTAACGTTATAATTCTATCCATATACATACGAACTAGATTCTACACATTAGTATGTAATAGCCATTTTCAAACGTTATCGGGGAAATAATCAGAAAGTGACAAGTTTTATAAATGACAGTCAGCACATAAATGGCCAAACACCATTTGCCCTTACGTGAAATCGGTGAAACTAACGCAGAAACGCGTTTCTTATATATTTTCTCAGTACTGGGTGATATATTTTAGACTTTAACGTTATTTATCTACACATTGACATTTCTTATGATTTTAAATCAGTAGGTATGTCTTTAAAGTTGTGGACAGTCTTAGTTGATTATGACCAGTAAATAGACATAAAAATAAAGTTTACAACTTGCTCACTTTTAAAAGAAACATTTAAAGTAGAACTTTTAAATTTCTAACACTACACCCTTGATAAATTTTAAAATATTCCACACGATTTAATTTTGCATAATTTTATAATAACTAGCTTACCAGCCGCGGCTTCGCACGCGTAGTCAAAGGAAATTCCTACGAGAGAGTTTCACTACGGTATTTACCGTAGTGAAACTATTTAGTTACCTATGGGCTATAGCACTCTCTAGCTTCCTAATTATCTCTAGTCACAAAAAATATATTATTTCTTCATTGCGGAGTGAAAGACGGGCAAACAAACAAACACAATCTCAAAAAATTAATTAAGGGTGGTAATCATACCAATGTACGCTTACATTACTTAAAACCAATCAAAAACGAACTAGACTCTCCGTACGCTAACTATCATCCGTACGCTTGAAGGTACTTAGTACCTACGTAAGTGTACTTTTAACCAATTAAAATCAATCATACTGTCCTACTATACTACTATTACAAATGCGAAAGTTTGTGAGGATGGATGTGTGTGTGTATGTTTTTTACTCTTTCACGCAAACACTACTGAACCGATTACAATGAAATTTGGCACACATATAGAGGGTAACTTGGATTAACACATAGTATAGTTTTTATTCCGAAAAAACCCACGGGAACAGGAACTATGCGGGTTTTGAAAACGCGAAAAGCTAGTCTTATTTAAATTTAGAACACGTCTCTCTCTCACACACACGCACACACACGGCTAATCACCTGCACGTGCGCCTTATAGTGATAGGTGGGGCTGGTGAACTGCGTGCGCTTGCCGACCGGCTCGGTGAATATCATGCACTGCTGGAAGAGGAACACGTGCAGCTCCTTGCCCTTGTCGCTCGAGCCCTCCGACACGATCAGCGGCTCCTGGAACAGCAGCTTGCCCTGCGCCGCTATGTTGCCCTGCGGAACGGTGCCACTAGTACATCTGCTTAGTGTTACACATACGTACATAAAGGTACCTCCCGTGTACAATAAGGAAAGGGGATATTCTTTTCTAGAGATCTTTTAAATTAGAAAACCAAAGAAAACCAAGAAAAGGGGGCGGCTCCTTTTATTTTCGAAATAAAACATTATCTGTATGTTGTATAAAGTTGATGTTTACAATAACGTCATCCCGTTTTAAATCGGATCATAAGTATTGAAATACATGATTTGCATAATAAATTATTATAGAAAGATTCGCTATGCATTGAAAATATCGCAAGCCAAAAGAACTTAGTACTAAAATATAAATAAATCGCAAGCTTTAAGAACAAACTTTAAGCAACTTTGAGAAAAAAGTTGACGTGTCACTTAAAGTGCAGTTCAAAAAGAGTACAAATTAAACACTCAACAGAAAAGTTAAAATAAAATAGGAATTCGCTGCAGCAATTTTAAGTCAAATTTAAAACATAAGACAAACATAAAAGATAACTAAAGCAACTCGGACACCAGATTCCCTAATTAATTTATATCGTTGATAAACTTATTCATTAATTATTATGTCAAAGCGTAGCTGAATAATTTAATTTGACATTTTGTAAATGTGAAGTGCATCGGAATAATGATAGCCAAATTGATAGCGGATATCTATTAGTGCTAATATTAACTGTATCTATCCAATCAAAATCAATAACATTTGATTAAGCTCATTATGAAGTTCCACTCCAGAACATTCGCTGCATAATAACATACAACAGTTAATCACAGTTGCGGTAGCGTCAAATTCAATAACAATTCGCAAACAACAATGTTATATCTACAAATGTGGCGCACAAAAGGAAAATTATGTTCCGAAATACGTCATAATAACCCCGTATGTAGACCGCGAGCATACACTATCATTAAAGTGACGGCATCGAACATAACTCCATTACCACGATACAGTGCTTTAATGAAGCAACTATAATAATGGGGAGAAACGTTTTCCGGGCTCTCGTGGAAAATTGCAGTCGAGAATTACCACCTCGGAGAATTACAAGCTCGGGCGGCTTACCTTTGTGAAATATATTTGCTGGCGGTCGTTTGAGCGCCAATTTGCTTTGAATGATTTAAGAATGCTTACCGTGAAGCCTTGCAGGCGGCCCACGTCCATCATGTCGTTGGCGTTCTTGGGTATGATGGAGGTGCACTGCACGGCGTCACGCAGCGAGTCGATCACGTTGGGCGGCTCGTTGGCCGCCTCCGAGTAGCTGAGGATCTTCTTCACCAGCAGGTGGTACTTCTGTATGCGCTGGATCGGCTTGATCAGCAGATCGCCGAGCTGAAACGCGTCCGAGTTCCATTTCATGTACTCACATTGATTAACTAACACCAAAACGATGCTAAAAGCACGATCGAACTGTTCCAGCGAAATATTTTTAAAAAGTGAAAATAATATAATATTATTTGCTACTGTCTATAATTCAATACTACGAATAAAGTTCAATTTGTAAACCTGTAATTTTAAAAATAACAACGTCGCGCCAGACTAAATTTAAAATGGAAAATGTAGATATGCAATATTTTATTGCCGTCAGATATTCAGTAGATTTCAAAAGACGCATCCTACAAGTATCGGCAATTTACTCACTCGACATCACGGAGTCGAGTAAATAAAATATCATTCATACGGAAATACACTTTTATTTATTTAGTTGTGAACGACGGGTTTATTATTGGCCATATTGTTTGTGTACAATATGAACAATAATAAACCTATTTGCTGTGCGAACAACTTTATTGCGAAAGTTTGTCATTGCAATAGAATATAAAATCAACTTTTTTATAAAAAATGAAGTCTCGAAATGTATGATTAATTTTTTTATATAATCTATTTGTTGGTACATATTATGTAGCGAGATAATATGTACATCGCCGTTTTAGCCGTGGGACTTCCACTGCTGGACAAAGGTCTCCCTCAAGGATTTCCAGTACCACCGGATATAATATTATAGAATATTCATATTATTTTTATGAAGTATGAAATGTAGAAGTTTAGTTTTAAATCCGTAATTTCCATTTTAACCAGTTTCAGAGATATCAAAAAATACTATTATCACCGACGTGTTTAATAAGCCGGGTAGGTACTTTCACAAAAAAACTCCATCGTACAAGGCCATTAAGAATAAACAATTCGGATTTGTTGTGCAACTCATCATAAATATTAATTGAAGCGCGCGAAAGCGTCTGTTCTGCGCCATACACGGCGTGTTGTCAGATTTATCAGTCGACTAGTCAACCGTGGGGTATATTATACACGTTAACTGTTCACGCTTTAACTTGATGCAAATTGAGCTCGCACACGTAAATCATATTCATAATATTAATCTTCGCACTTCTATATCAAATTAACCCGTGAAGCGTCCTACGCACAGCGGTTGTGCGTAACTCAAATTGTACTGTAGCGTCCTGCGCACAAACGCTGTGCGTAACGCGGCCCGTGACATTGAAGGTCATCAGTAGAGACATACAAGTGAATGTTTCCAGTATAAAAAATATTTCTCTATGCCTTAAACATTTATAATTCGAATCGACACGACTCCGAGACAGGAAATACAGACTAAAACCACAAAATAAAAAAAAAAAAGTGAACCATTGATTGAGTTGCGTCATCGGCCATAGTTTGTGACTTTTGTCTTGTTCAACGAATATTTGGATTGTGAATTATGCCGAGAGGAATAATTAGATGAGTGATAATTGAGACGTATATTACTGGAAATTTTACGTAGAATACGTTTATGATATTGGTTTTAGGGATATTTGAAGAATACTCAGTGAAAAAGTGTCTCAACTTTTCAGTGCGGAAGACGCAAAATGGCGCTTTTTTTCTTGTTTGTGAATAATGGAGATTTGTTATTATTCATAGTGAAATACGTTGTGTTAAATGTGTGAAAATATAAGTGAATGTATTTGGCAATGGTGTAGTGATATGAAAACGTGAATATGATCATTTGATGACTCAGCATTATCATGTAAGTGTTAGTATGTAAGCAATTAAAATTAAAACAAAAGAAAATCAATTTTTTATAATTTTATAGAGAAAATATATCGTCATGATTACATTTTTATGCTTTAACTAGTTTCTTCCTCTTTCCAAAAATATATCATACATGGCATATAATTATAGAACAATAGGGTAAATAAAATTTTCAAACTCGGTAGTCATAAAAAAGCTAGATTTCGTAAACTACCTCGACATACTTGGGACGCATAACTGCTGTGCGTATGACGCTACACGGGTTAAGTGCCGGTGCGGGGTGGCTTTTCAAACGAGACAATGTATATTTCCAATAAATTAACTATTCAAATAATAATGTATTTTTAATAAAAGCACAGAAATTAACAATATCTTAAATATTTTTCCAAAAAGGGTTTATCCCTGGCGATTGTCTGATGAAACGCTAACAATTTCATGTAGGTATACAGTAAAACAAAGTATACGTACGCAAAATGAAACAGTGTGGTCAAGTAATTAGGCATGCCGGCGATACCGCAATACACGTACCTGCAATTTGTGTCCCAGTTTGTGCCTAAGGTCCTGGAAGTAATGTTCGTGTTCCGACACGATGTACTCAGACACCGGCTTGTTGCGGCAATAAGCTTCATACAGGAACATCTTCTTCTCCAGGAACCGGCGGAACAGCGGCCCCAACAACTCCGGGGACTCGATACATCCCTCCAGCTCACGGAGGAACTTACTGCACATATTATTAGTTCGTCACATACGATCCCGTTTAAACCACATCATTCGCCAGCGAACGCCAATAATAAAAAATAGCACAAAAAATAAAATAAAACAATCGCACGGCGTTTAAGCACGCGAGCAATTAATATGGTATCGCAGGTGACATAAGTGCGTCTATATATCAGCGAACGTGCTCGTTAAACTACGTAACGTAAACTTGTATCAATAATGAGATCGTCGACGTATCTATGGCCACCGGTTGCCAGGTTATCTTCCACAACGTTTATTATGTATAAGTACCTCGAAATAACATCGAATTCCGATGAAATATCGTTATAATAGTTTTGCACTTATGACTATTTAGCAAATAGTTGCCAGCTACTTACTCGCGATGCCATTCGTAAATAGCCTCGATATTGCCAAAGATCATGCGTAACCGACGGTCGCGGAGACCTTCTGGGATGGGTGGGTCAGCGTTGGGATCCTGTACAAAAGTTGTGGTCAGAGATAATATCTTTAAATACTAGTAGCGTTCAAAATTCATAGTTTATGATAATTTTTACAAAAAAAAAAATAGCTAAATAAACACATACATTTCGCAAACCCTCCAATAGAATAATACGTACCATCATGTGCTTCATATATCCCTCGCAGACGTGTCTGAGATCGGAGACGTAAACCTCTTCGGTTTCGTACAGCTCTCGAAGAACGTATTCCCGCTTCTTCAGAGTGCTCTCGCTGCTCTCGCCGCCCGGCGTTGCGGAACTCGGCTCTTCGTCGCCTTCCGAGCGGCCTGAAGTGGTAGCCGCACCACCGTGCTGTTCCTATTTATACATACAAATATTTCACCAACGCTCTCAAGTCACCGAGTCGATATAACTGCCAAGTATATACGTTCAACTATCTAATTCACACACATTATTACTTTCCGTGGCAGGCAGGGACGCATACGAACACAGAAAGCGGGTACGATTTAATATTTTATACCAAGCTTTTTCACACAAAGGCGCACCGTTAAGCCGTAAAATTATGAGGCAAGGTAATGTTTATTGTTTTTATTCTGGCAAATGAAGTTTTAGGCTCACTCTCGGGAAATTAAGCCCGATGTTACCGAACCAGTTGCGACATTAACAATTAAACTGGGTCTTTGTGAGTTTTTTAATCACGATAAGTTTCCGTTTTCAGTCAGTCGCGATGTTATCGGTACAGTGAATTCATGATAAGGTTATTAAAATTGTACAAAGGTAAAAAATGTAAATTCTGTATTTATGCTATCGCCAAATATACAGAGTATTTAAATTAAAGTTAATAAATGTGACGAGTATTTGTTTTTAGTTCCATACGGTGATAACATTTTTTGAAAAAAAAAAATAAGTAATATTTATTTTACATATTTTACCAGTTTTGCGTTATTTCAAACTATCACGATTTAAACTAGCAATATTATGAATATGTAATAATAAACACAACTTAAATACATATAATGCATGCTTAAGTAGAGAAGCACATAAAGCGAGCTGTTCAAGCGAAGCGACACAGACGTCTTAAAATATTAAAAATATTTAAATCGGCTTACATTTTTCGTATAATGCATATAACATTTATACATAAATGCATCAAATGTGCAAAGCAAATAGCACAAACATGTATTTACTGAACACATTGCAATCACAAGCTGATGAGATATTTATTATTCCGACGATGAGAGCCCAAATAATACACGCCGAACGTAATAACAGGCTCAACAAAGGTTTGCGCCAAATTCAATTTTAAAACCACAAAGTCATCTATGAAACACACACTTGCTAGACTCATTTTCACTCTTTGTTCGCTCATCTAGAATGAATATATCCACTCATATCTTTTATACCTCGTTAGATTAATTATTGTTTCTGCACATACATTTTTAAGTCAATTCTCAAACAAGACCGTGCGGACATTCTTTTAATTAAAGAATTCAACCGAGTGCTTTTAGTAATATTAAATTTATGCAGTGAAAAGTGAGCGTAGACTTTTAAAAAATGTATGCATTCTCTTTGACAAAGTACTAGAGTAGTTTGTACTAGAGTAGTTTGTACTAGAGAATTAGCACTGTAAAAATAACACATAAAGAAGCGTCACTGTAAAAACGAATGCAAAATTCACAATATTAATTAGACGGACAAAAACAAAGAGTGAAAACAAAACTGACAAAAAATCATGCACACTACATGCTTTGATGTGAATCGAACCATTTTTTCCTTGACAATTTGTTCTATCTCGGCGATATCCGCGGGACCACCGTTAGTTTCCAGCGCGTCCATTGCCAACGAGTTCTGAAAATGTCACCAACATCACCCTTAGTGTGAAGCACCTACGCGCACCTCGGTTAGTTACAAGTTAGACACGGAGCTCGAAAGTTAATCATTGGATATGGTATAGAATGTTAGGGATGTGGGGAAAGGGTGAAGCATGTGGTACTCACGCGCGTGGTGGGCGCCGCCGCGGCCGCCGCGGGCGTGGGCGGCTGCTGCAGCACCGGCGGGTTCTGCAGGATACACAGAGCGTTACATTTACCTAGCTCCAAATATGGTGAATCCTAATCATTTTTTCCGATGATTCCTTATTTATATCAGCAATTGTATGATAATTATAAATAAGTGGTATGCAAAGCGTTTTGTCAGATTTTATCAATATAACGAGTAGGGTAAAAGTGGGATAGATGCCCCACTTTTTGAAAAAGCCTCATAATTTTAAAAACATGAATCTTATACGAACACTTTGTATGAATATAGCTAGGTTAATTATCTGTTTTGAATTATTATATATATTTTTAATCCTATCATTTATAGATAATGTGTAATAAATATTTTTGTAGAACACCTTTTTTGAGGATAGATGCCTACCTAGTTGGATAGTTGCCCCACCATGAAAATACTAAGGAGGATAGATGCCTTACATACTCTATAAACGCGAAATCTAATAAAATTTATATGATAAACCAGCAAATGTCATGTTAACATAGTTGTTCTGTTGTCCAAGAATATACTTGCGCTCGCACTCCTTCTTTTCTTTTGTATTTTCGTGGCGTGGTTCTCCTACAATCAGTATAAGGGCAGATCATTAATAAGTAAGTATACATAACAAAAAAAATCAAATTAAACGAGTAAAATCGGTTAACATAGAGAAAACCTCTGACGCAATCAGGTAAAAATATAAACAGTACCTGTGATTATCGATAATAACATGTACATATGTATTGAGGGATAGATGCCCTTAGAGGCCCCTAAGGGCATCTATCCCTCGAAAAAAAAGGGGCAACTATACTTTTTGATAAGGATAGCTGCCCCAGTATTTTTTTTATTATTTAAAAACAAAAGAGCCACTATTTTCACTTAGATTTGTACTTAATGAACCAGTGTATAGACATAATAAGAAATATAGTGAAATTTATTAATACTTATAAAGTTATGCAAAGGCAAATATCAACCTTTTTAAATTTTAACGTGTTCGTGAAGTTCGCCGCCGATATTATAACACGCACTAGCGAAACACGTCTTCACCAAACAACAGCTCATGCGTACACGAGGTGCGGGGTGATAGGAGCTCCTATTTAAATCATTAATTCGTAGTCACGACTCTGGGAAGTGAGGTTTTTTGAAAATGGGGCATCTATCCTAGTGCGGCATCTATCCCACTTTTACCCTACTAGTATCTACTAAAATTTTGAAGTGAAACTTCTTAAGGCGCGTTGAGAGTAAAATTTCAAAGTCATGTCATGGCAATACCGATATATCATGGAGTAAGGCGACAATTTTGGTATCTTTGAATCATGCCAATGAAGTTTCACTTCTGACACCTCTGCTCGGCACATACGCTCTTTTTTAATTCAGTTTAGCATTTAAGTTTAAAACCAACGACAAATGCATTTCAAGGTACACATACCATTATCGTATAGCGCACTCGATTGGAATTTTATTGGAAGGAGAGAGCGATGCGTTACGAAGGTCAGGGCTATCGATGAGCGAATTATTTCAAGAAATTGCTTCAATACATATCATTTATTAAATGAATAATTCTGTTTTTATAAACATTTATCATATTTACTACATGGGCTTTAACTTCGTGAATCATAAATAAAAGTTTAAAGCATAAATTTACCGCTTTTGAATTCCAAGTATAGCGAAACAATTTAGAAAATGAAATTCAGTTTGAGGCCTAAACACCTTATCTGTTTGACAATTCCACTCCCTTGTTGTAGGTTGCACATATTCATATATTCACAACTGCATCACATATTCACGTTTTCACGTTAATTCGATAACGCGGGGAAGGCCGACGTGAGCTATTCATTTATACATAAAGGGCCAGTGATGTAATAAAGTGAACATGTATCCGTTACATGGCGTGTAAAGCTCTTCTTTGGTTATGGCAACGCTCATTAAAATCGCCGGCTTTATCTCGCTTAATTAAGTCTGAAGTCTGAACGATAATTGCGATAAATATGTGAAAACGGAACTCGGCGAAAAAATTAAATAAGGACGATCGTCGTAGTCTTACTTAATAGTAATGTTCAGATACGGACAAAAATTCCCCGTAAATACCTCAGATAAATTATCGTGTTATTTTCATGTAAATTGGTATGAATAAATAAAGGGCTTGTAAAAATTGTTATGGCGTCATCATTGGGAGTTTCATACAAACAACACATGAAACGATACGGAGCGTTCGGTGATTGGCAATCAGTGCGGTCCCCTTCTACCGGACAAATTGAGTTGCGCTCCGCACCGAGGAAATACACAAGGTGAAAATACCTATTCACATACTGCGTTATCGAACACCCAGAAAAAAACGTACTTTTTTAAAAGCCCACAATTAAAAACTGAACGAGAAATATCTTTTGCGTTTATTTATTGAACGTGTAAAAAATTATGAATTGGATGGAGTGTCGGTATGTTTTTATAGAGTTGTTGCAAATATTCGCTGAAAGCACAGCGAGGCAGAGTTTGTTTATCTACTCGCAGCTGACGGTCATCGACCGCCGCTCCAGAGTATCGTAAGCTCATGGCATTCCTAGAGCGCGGTGATAAGGAC
>CAJQZM010015691.1:3178-25973 GCA_907164665.1 Colias nastes | reverse complement strand
TTTTTTTTTTTTATTTCATTATGTGCATAGATACTAAGTTGGTGAAAAAATATCTATCTGTTATGATGATTCAAAATCTCTTGTAAAAGAAGTGAAGTTGAATGAATAAATGTTTCATTTTGAAGACGAAAAAAGGTGTTGAAGGTTACGTGAGCTCGTGAGCAGATAATCCGACTTTGTAGTTATTTTTTAAATTGAAAGTCTTCTATGTTGAAATAGTTTTTACTCTTTAGCTATTGATGGTAATAGACAAACCATGATACCTATTAGGCAATAAATATTAGATGCAATATTATTAGTCGTGTCAGCCGTGGGACGTCCACTGCTGGACAAAGGCCTCCCTCAGGGTTTTCCACCACGCCCGGTCACCGGCGGCCTGCATCCAGCGGCTCCCTGCCACTCGGACCAGGTCGTCTGTCCATCTTGTGGGTGGTCGTCCCACGCTTCGTCGTCCAGTGCGTGGCCTCCATTCGAGAACCTTTCTGCCCCAACGGCCATCGGTTCTGCGGGCTATGTGCCCAGCCCATTGCCACTTCAGCGTGCTAATCCGGCGAGCTATGTCGGTGACACCGGTTCTCCTACGGATCTCCTCATTTCTGATTCGATCTCGTAGGGAAACTCCGAGCATAGCCCTTTCCATAGCACGTTGAGCGACGCTGAGTTTGTGCACAAGGCCCAGGGTTAGAGACCACGTTTCTGTACCGTATGTCATCACCGGCAACACACATTGCTCGAAGACTTTTGTCTTCAGGCACTGAGGGATTTTGGATGAAAAGATGTTATGTAACTTCCCAAACGCTGCCCATCCGAGTCGGATTCGACGATTGACCTCTTTCTCGAAGTTGGACCTGCCTAATTGGACGGTTTGTCCGAGGTAGACATATTCGTCAACAACTTCGAGAATAGAGTTTCCAACAGAGACCGGAGTGGGCACAACATGGACATTTGACATGATTTTCGTCTTGTCCATGTTCATGCTAAGGCCCACTTGTTGTGAAATTCTGTAGAGGTCATCGAGCATTGCATTAAGGTCTTCCAGGGATTCTGCCATGACTACGATGTCGTCGGCAAATCGAAGATGAGAGATGTACTCGCCATTGATATTGATGCCAAGTCCTTTCCATTCTAGAAGTTTAAAGGCATCTTCCAGTGCAGCGGTAAAAAGTTTTGGTGATATCACGTCTCCTTGTCTGACACCGCGCTGCAAAGGAATCGCCCCTGTACACTGTTCTTGTACTCGGACTGACATGGTGGCGTGTTCGTACAAATTTCTCAATACTTCGATATACCGATAGTCAATGCGGCACCGCTGGAGAGACCTTAATACGGCCCAGGTCTCGATCGAATCGAAGGCTTTTTCATAGTCCACAAACGCTAAGCATAATGGCAAATTATACTCCTCGGTTTTCTGTATAATTTGCCGCAGCGTATGGATGTGGTCTATGGTGCTAAAGCCTTTACGGAAACCGGCTTGTTCGGGAGGCTGGAAGTCATCTAACCTGCGTTCGAGACGATTCGTGATAACCCTTGAAAACAGCTTATAAACATGACTCAGAAGTGATATCGGTCTGTAGTTCTTCAGTAGGGTCTTGTCTCCCTTCTTGAAGAACAGAACGACACTCCTGCTCCATGCTTCAGCCGTTGTGCCCTCGAGTAGAACGGAATTAAATAGCCTCTGGAGCATTCTGAGGATTGGTTTTCCACCCGCTCTCAGAAGCTCAGAGGTGATTCCATCCTCACCCGGCGCCTTGTTGTTCTTAAGCTGTTTCAGAGCCATCCTAATCTCGTACAGGCTGATGTCCGGGATATCTTCGGTGAAATGTCGGGTTAGTCGGGCTCTTGGGTCTTTCGCCGGACTAGAAACAGGCTTGGCAACTGAGGTGTAAAGCTGCCGGTAGAATCTCTCGACCTCTCCCAATACCTCTGACTTGGCCGACACCACTACACCACGATCTGTTTTCAGCTTTGTCAGCCGGCTCTGCCCAATAGACATATCTCTTGCAAACACTTTCGAGCCTTGGTTTCGCTTAATCGCTTCCTCAATACTTGCAGTATTAAAGGAGCGTATGTCGTGTCGCAGAGATTTCGATATCTGTTTATTGAGCTGCCTATATGACTTAGCATCTTCAGATGTGCGCAGTGGCATAGAGCGCCGGTCTGCCATTAGTTTGAGAGTTTGGTCTGAGAGTTTTTGCGGTTTTATTTTACGCTGGGTCTTAAAGTGTGACCCAATCGCGCGGATAGTATCTACCAGCCTGTTATTTAGTTCGTCCACAGAAACGCTACTGTCGAGGCAAGCGAAGCGATTTTGGAGTTCGAGTTGAAAGCTCTCGGGGTTTTGGATTTGCGCATGAGAAGGACGGAGCGTAGACTTCATCAGATGTGATCTTTCACGTTTGACATTAATATTCAAGATGCCTCGTACCATTCGATGATCGCTTCCGGTTTTCACCCTATGGATCACGGAGACATCTTTAAATATTTGTCTTTTCGTGGTCATAATGAAGTCTATCTCATTTTTTGTCTTCCCGTCGGGGCTGAGCCAGGTCCACTTCCTGTGGGTCGGTTTCTGGAAGAAGAGAGATATATCTATAGACTTTTTTGGCTTCTATTTTATTGTTTTAAATGAATGGTTTCACAAATGTACAACACTTATAACGTGAATATATATGTGTGTGCACAATAGCTGTAGATACAAAAAATGATAATCGGCTTATCATATAATATTCTGTTTTAATTTTTGTCAAAACAAACATACTCTCCCAAAATAAATATAGTACCTTTGTGTATTGTAGATTTATTTATGTATTAATTTTAATTCCATATATTTATTACCATACAACCGCAAAGCAGTACATAATAACTTAACCTAAAGTGTATGTAACCACATTTTGGCAACTACATTTAATTACCAGCGAAAAATGTTAAACTAAATAGCTTTGAAAAAACAAAATGGCTGCGAAAGGAAGGAGCCAAGTAAAAGAAAAATTTCAGTTTTAAACTATTTAAACTGTTTCATTAATAAAAGATGTTTAAGTGCTTTTAAATGTATACGACTCTTATATTTAAACCCAAGTGGTTTATTGGTTGCATTTTTAATTAGACTTTTTTACAATAGAGCCAAAAAAGCGTTTCAATTATTTAAAAAAGTTTTTACTTTACCTAGCAGTAAATAACGCATTTATGTGTGTTATTAAAGTAGCATTTTAATACAACACTCTTTAACTTATAGTACTCGATATTGGTAGTATGTAGATAATTGTCGACCGCCTCCTTGGTACAGTGGTTGACGCGTGAGGGTAGCACCGAGGGGTCCTGGGTTCGATTCCCGGTAGAGACGAAGAAAAAAAAATGTCTCGGTCTGGTAGGACACAGAAGGCTGTACACCTACTTGTCGCTAAAGAAAAATCGATCAGTGAAACAGATGTATAATGCATCTGCCCCTTACCCCACTAGGGGGCATGGGACTTCACTAGATAATAATTGTAGGCATGAAATTAAAAAAAATGTTCTTCTTGTATGTTAAAGGTTATAGGATTACACAACAATTAAAAACGTAATACAAGTCTTAATCCTAGTAACGTGGTATGCATAAAGTTGATAAAAATAGCCCACGATTCACCGTGAAATTTTGATAAATTATTAATTAATTTCACGGTTTCGCTCATCGCTCAGCGTTACGTAAATATTTTGAGAAAATCGTGTGAATATTATTTATAATTTATGTACGTTTTGTATCAAACGATACATCATATGTTCGTTTTTGTATCCTTGCTTGAAGGTTGGCATTTACGTAGAAAGGGAGTATGGGTCAAATGTTTTACTGTTATTGATATTAGGGGCAATATTGTTTGATGGGGCAGGTGTTTGACTAAGTAATTACTTTAGAGGCAAGGCTATGGGGCAGATAATTTTTAAGGTTCTCTAATCGACTGAAGGGGCAATGAGATGAAATTTCTTTGATCCCACGTTCTTTTTCACTTTTTGTTTTCGAGTATACAAATGCAGAATCCATAGAATCTTAACATGTTTTTTTCATTGCGGTTTGTACATTGACGTACAATTTACAACTTATAGAATATACGTCAATAGTTATGGACCTAAATAAATAAATAATTGCATTTACCTCGAATCTGTTCGAGTATAAAACTGAAGTTAGTTAAGACTCTATTTTTATACAAAAACACATAAATCAGTTACTCCATTTAGACGTGAACAAACAAACATATTATCATAATTAATAACATATTATATAGATACGAAAGATATAGGTAACTTAATAATGATCGAATCTTTAGCAATAAGCAGACGGCCTGTCCCTAATGGGGGCTTGGGACGGGACAAATTCAGTTAGGTTATAACACAATAAGTGCTAGCATGAATACTAAATAGTGTAGATTTTAATATCGCATCAATATTATATATTTATTACACTTTTAGTATTCATGTATATGGAAGAATACAGGAGAGCTTTCTCTTTAATGGGAACAAAAATATGCTAAACAGCATAAATAAGAAATATTGCCCCTTAGGCAATATGGGGCAAATGCATTTTATTTCGGTTTCCTGATATAATTTATAAACATATTAATCAATATTTAGTTTTAGATTAAATCTGCATAATTTACCGGGAACGAACCCAGGACATAGCGTTGTAACCTCAAAATTTTGCACTTAGGAGTTACTCTACTGTACTTAACATAATATTTATAATTATATTACTTATTTCTTCTTTATTAATACCTATGTATTAGCTTTACTAAAATTATTAGCTAGATTATAATATATTTTCAGATAGAGAAAATGTAGAGTCAAATAATAAATTACTTTTCAAATTAACGTTATTACTTTTTAATGACATTGATTAGATTTTGATGATTATTTAAAGGATATAGCATTATATTTTTCATGGAAGCTAGCGTAGTTTATTTATTACTTTTGTAAATACAAAGAGTAACATTTATGTTTGATTTTAACTGTGTCTAATAATTATTTGTGAAAATAAATTATTCAAATAAAAGATACATGCAAAAAATCACTTGAATTTTAAGCCAATCAAAATATACTTTTCCTTTGATAATATTGTCAATAACGAATCGTAAGAAAAAAGTACTCTTGTAGAATATATTTATTTCTTAAGAAATTGGGTACAAAGTAGCATAATTGAATTTTATGATAACAATGGAGTCTTTATTCCGTAATGTTGATTGGTTTATTTCTATTCAATTAAAGAAGCTTTTTTATTATATCTCTTACATATTATAAAAAATACATTATGAGGTCGATCCGATATTCCTAAATTATATGTAAAACTACTAGATCGAATTTGAAAATTTACTTATTTATTTTCTCTTATTTCATATAGAGCTCTATAATACTTTCCTATGTAGAGTCGATGGTGAAACAATATGTAAATGAATATTATTCTTCATTAAACCCATTAAATATATCTCTTAATATGTTTTTTTTTATTGTTGTTTGTTTTAATATATTGTTAACGATTTACTAGAACTAGGCAATGAAAATAACATTTTTTTCATAATATCATGGAATGATCTAAAACCTGTATTAAGTAGGTACCTCGGAGAATTTAGTTTTAAAATTATTCCTCTATTAAAATAAATCATACAGTTATCTCATTCTATTATCTTTAACTTCATAAAGAGTTAATATATTTATTAATAAATACTTATTATCCCTATACTAATTTAAATACAATATTCACACATAAAAATATCCAACAACATAATGAACTGAAAGTCTTAGAAACCTTAAATAGATTGGCAACTAAATATACATAACAATATACACAAACAACATCACTAATTTTATATATATTTTCGTATTATTTCTGAGAGCGGGGCACGTGTTAACCCGTGCGAGGCCGGCGACAGACTGCCGACTGGGGTGGTTTGCACCCCCTTGTAATAAAACATTGGAGTCTTATATTCTAATATATAATGGAGCGAATTATTTTCATGTCCTCGTGATGGGTGACACCTGAAACTGCTGGATTATAATTGATTGGAATTATGGGGATTTAAAGCTTTCTGATTGTACTAAAGTTGTAAATTGAGTACATAGTTTGTTCTAGCTTCGTTTTAATAAAAGTATTTTGTTTGGGTATGATAATCTATTTAAGTTTGTAAAACTTTGTAGTAGTTTTAAGTCTAATATATAATATTTCAAATTTATAATCTATTCATTAATTGTTTGAATGTAAATGGCTGAATAGTTCTGAAATGAAACTATTATTAGTATAAAACTCAAATAAAGTCTAAAAGAAGCATAGTTTACTAATGTAGAGTACTTAACTCTATTTTATGTTTTTAAATTACCACAATACCAAAAATTAATTTATTAACTATACAAATGATGGCCGGTGTATCTAATATCACGTATTTCTATATTGATTAGTCAAGCAACGCCACGGGCGAAAAGTTAGTTAGCAAATAAAAGTAAATGTCACAGTTATTTAACCGACTAATCGCTAGGGTATTTTTAATAAGTAGATGCTTTTTATAGTTGTTGATAAAACATATTTTATAAGTTAGGTTATGTACTATTCTATTTCAATGATATGAATTAAAGTTTTATTTCTCACTAGCTTCGACTTCGCCCGGGTAGGTGAAATTTCATCATTAAAAATGTATTGATAAGTATCTAGCAACTAGGCGCGACAGTGGCTTATTACACGATAGTGCTTTAATATATTTAGCTTGAAGAAAAAATAGAGAAATATGTCTAATCTATAATAAATAGAAATAATCATTTTCCCAGAGTATATTTAATATTATCTTTATCTACGCTATGATGTTGCTTCGCTATTTGTATCCAGTGGACACACATTTGGCCGATTTAAATATAATACAATAATGATTAATTTCCACTGTATTAATTCGCACAGAACCTCAGACACTGTTAAAACTTTATATACTAGAGTCCCTGAATTTTGCCTCTTTTCCACTTCCTTAAGGGTCGATATAAAAAGCCCTTGTTAAATCTCGGGGCTACAAAAATCTCCATGCCAATTAGGTTGGCTTAATCGATAATCCGGGGAAGCGTAACAGACAGATTTTCACATATTTACGACTAGCTGTGCCCCGCAGTGCTCCGCTCCTGTTGGTCTTAGCGTGATGATATATAAACATATAGCCTTTCTCGATAAATTGGCTATCTAACACCGAAAGAATTTTTTAAATCGGACCAGTAGTTCCTGAGATTAACTATGAATTAGAATCATAATATTAGAAACATATTATATAAATTACTTAGTTACCTCCATAACAGAACTACTCAATCAATTTTAAATAATATTTTCTGTAGTTGTAAGCCCTATACCTACTAGCTTTAATCTCTACGAAATATCATTTCAACATTTAATCGTATTTTAAATTCGTTTAATTTTTTTAGTATCTTTTTTCTCTGTTCTTGCATTAAAAACACGTAGGTACTTAGTTAATGTTACAAATTTTGTTTTTATATTTCAATAGGTATAATAACAACAAAAAATTGTCTTGAGAATCTTAAGAAGTGAGAGTGAAGTGAAGTTCACTACATGGATTTTTACATTATTATTATTTTATCATAAATACTATCTTATATTTTATCTTTTAATATTATCTGGAATAATTTATCATAAATTAAGTATATTTTATCATAATATTATAGTTATATATACAGAAATTCAGCCAAGCTGCGGCCGTTTGGTTCTAAATAACTTTGGCGTTTGAACAATTTTCGGACGGAATTTCCGAATATAATGAGAGCTCGTTAAATATGTTTGTGTTTATAATAAGCTTATGCTTGTAGCAATTTATCTTACTTGTTTCTTGGGAAGTGCTATGAACCAAGTTATATTTTTTATGCTAATATTTCAAAGATGGAAAAATTTTTGTAAAGCATGTTTTATAGCTAATGTTACAAGAAAAATAAGGAAAGCAATTGAGAAACTTTTTATCATTAAAAAGCTTTTACTATTCTATTATTATGATTCATTTAATCTTTGAGAATCACATTCATACTACTTGTATACGTAGTATATTATTATTAGTCTGTGATACTACTAAAATGGCTATACAAGCAAGCGAAGACAGTATTAGAGAAATATTAATCCTGAGTAAGATACCACGATACGACTTACGAGCAAGCAACAACTAACGGGGATACCAATGAGAACAACTTAGTCTATAAGGTGTTATTCATGATTGTGATGTGAATAGGAAAATGTATTTTCTTGTAGATTTTCTTAAATCATGACTTACATTATAGGTAATAAATACCTATTATCGAATTTAAAAATGTCAATTTCTCAATACTCGTAGATGTATATTTTATATTACTTAATGGACAACATTATCTTTTCGTGTTCGTACTTCGGAGTACAATAATCTACTATATAAAAATAAGTCGGGTTGTCCTTCCTGACGCTATAACTCCAGAACGCACCAACCGATTTCCACGGTTTTGCATTCGTTGGAAAGGTCTCGGGCTCCGTGAGATTTAGAGCAAAGAAAAGGTGTCTCTGGTGGCGAAACGGAGTTCGCCCGGTTTGCTAGTTTTAATTATAATTATTTTTCTCAACCGTAAGAAATAGTTTTCAGCGCCATCTATCATTCTTATTCTCTAACTAAAATAATACCGAGTAGTTTTATTAGAGCCTATCTAGTGGTGAATAGATTACAAAGGCAAACATTGTTTATTAGTAAACGCGCCATCTAGTGGTGAATAGATTACAAAAAGCGAACATTGTTTATTAGTAAACGCGCCATCTAGTGGTGAATAAATTACAAAAAACCAACCGTGTTTATTAGAAAGCGCGCCATCTATCGCAAATTGTGCGAACTATTAAAAACCAAGGCTTTTTCTATTGTAAAGTTGCAGCTATGCACCGCTAGATGGCAGCACATGTATTTTATAGTTCATAGTGAAAAATATAGATGTCGCTAAACGACAATCCATGTTGTACTCCGTAGGAATTGAATTAATTTAAGTACCAAGTAGGTTATTAATAGTTAAAATATAGTTTTAATAGTGATAGAAAATATTAATAGTTTTTTTGCGAATTTTCACTGTCTCGACACCAGCCTGAATTATAAAAATTGAATAGCAATTATTTAAGTTACATTTTTCCATAATATTTTGATGATGGCAGAAGAAAAAAGAAGAATCTGCATAATATGTGGCTTATCGAAACTTTTGGATGCAATTGATTTTGTTTATAGAATAATTTTACCTACTATTAAAATATTAAACACAAAAGCACATAAAAAATAGTTAAAACCGTAAATTCTGAACCTTTCCTGCTAACTGCTAATGCGGTAATTTCTCGAGGGAGTGACGTGAATGGGTGACATTGGGTGACATTTGATTCATATTCCACTGACGATTAACTTTTTATCAGATTGCATTTTGTTACAACTTTGACATACGTACCTATTAGATTCTGTTACGTAAAAAAATATACCTATTACTTCGACCGGCTCTTTGAAACCAATTCCAGGCATCAGTCTATCACAACACTATAAGCTTGTATACCTAATGTATTTGCAAGTAATTTAGGTACCTAATATTGTTGTGAAGAGACAAATAAAGTTATTTTTTTATACCTATTTTTGCAAATACGTTATCAGTAAATATCGTAGGTATTAGGTATATCTTTGTTTTAATAATTAAATATTATTTTGTATTAACATAATATCTAGTAATAAAACTCTCTCGCATATAATTAATGAAATAGACAACAATGTTACATTTGTTACATCAATTTATTTCTGGTATTAGGGTTTATCAAAGGGGTTTATACAATTTACGATTATCAAATATTATGTTGTAATATTATAAGTTTGCTGAAATCGCTTTGTTTGAGCCACGAAAGTAGCGGGTTGGAAATTTATTTAGATATTAGTAAGTGTATGTGTCGTGGCCATATCGTAGATTTGCTCATTTCATGATATGATCGATCATTTCACGAAATGGTCGCATTTCATGAAATGGCCAACATAGTTTGATCAGATCGTTAAATCGTCAACGTTTCACGATTTGGCCATCCACATTTGGCCAGATCGTATAAAATATAAAGAGTCCATAAAATATTAAAAAAATTCAGAATATTCTAAAAACTTGTTTAATGTCATTTAAGTTAGTGCCGCGGCAGCGGCCGGCGAATGCTAGAAGCGAATCGTTTTTGCAATAAAAAACAGTTAGGTTAGGTTAGGTTAGACTTTGATAAACAACGCACGAGCCGAGCGAGCAAAGCGAGCGTGCCGCGGCAGCGGCCGGCGAGTGCCAGAAGCGGATCGCTTTTTAAAAAACAAACAATTATAATACTATAGTAGGTTATATAAATATATATCCTAAAAGAAAAAATGCGTCTTAAATTATTTTATTTAAGACGCATTTTTTCTTCAATACATATAAGATATCCACATTTTCCATAGTACTCGAACCGTCGTAAATTCTTTGCTATGACTTTCTTCATATTGTTATTAAACGAATTATGAAGTTTTTAACTGCGAATAATTAAATTTTCGCCAGCGGCCGCCATCTTATCACATAAACACAGAGCTTGCAGCGCCTCTACCAATGATTAATGTAACTATTTTACGATATGATCAAATAATTTTGATCATTTCATGAAAAGACCGCGCGTTTAGTTGGCCATATCGTGAAACGATTTCTTATCATTGATCTGCTCAAACCACATCATGATGTGGCCAAACTAAATTGGCCATTTCACGAAATGCGTGAAATGGCCAATCATATCATGAAATGAGCAAATTTACGATATGGCCACGACATATGAAAATCGTAAATAAAAATATGATAGTATGTTAAATACGATTATATAAAAGACGTACCTACATAATGTTTTAGAGTACTAGGTATGTAGACATATTTTTTTACTTGTATTATAAAGTTGTTGATGTTTGTATAAATTGTTTATATATAGGGCATTTTTCAAACTTGCTTGTTTGTAATTTAACTATGTAACGTTTATTTTTTAATATGTCAGTTATTGCATACCTGAGCAACATAATATTATGTGATATCTATTTACCAAATGTAAGTACTTAGTTGAAACAACAGAAATACTACTTTTATAATTAGAATTGTCGCTAGTACGTTCTGTTTGAAAATAATTGTTTTTATCTCTAGTTTCGTGGCCCTCTTTATGAGCTTTAAGTGAAACATTGGTTTCTAGATCAAGTGCTTGTAATCTAGGCTTTATTCGTATTGCCAGACGCAATATTTATATTTGTGGACTTATTTGTTTCCGATACACTTCAAATAAGTTTCTCAATTTTTTTGAGATGCACCTTATGCCTGTAATATTTTTACCCGTTTGGTTTGCGTTTTTATATATTATGTAAAACAATATTAATGGAATAAGTGTAGTATTCGCATTATTTTGCTACCCAAACATAATTTGTACAATTGTTATTGGCATGTCTTTATATATTTATTAACCATGTATTTATTCAGGTTGTAAGTATAAGTTGGATTAATATCCTATCCTAAAAATATTATAAATGCGAAGTTTGTGAGGATGGATGTATAATTTGTATGTGTATGTATGTTTGTTACTCATTCGCGCAAATAAAACTGAACCGGTTACAATTAAATTTAGCACACATATAGAGGGTAACTTGTATTAACACATAGGATAGGTTTTACCCCGGAAATCCCACGGGAAGGGGAACTATGCGTGTTTTTCTATGAAAAAGCGAGCGAAGCCGCGCGCGGATTGATCCAACATTCTGTTATTAGCTGTAATTTTTAGCATAAAAACGTCGACAAAAAACTCATTTAAAAAATCAGTTAAAGCCAGTAACGGCTAGAAGTTTGATTAGCAGTTCTCTTTGCGATCGACTCTGGCTCTCAAAAACTCAATTTTTATTAAAGCAAACTTGATTATGCTTTAATTAATAGTGTGAAATTTATGGCTGCTTTTAACCGACTGCGTCAAAGTGTTTATGGCTTGCTCTGTTTTATACCGTAAGAGCTAGCGCGCACGAGCAACTTTGTCTCCGCAACTATTTTGTCTCTCCCATCAATTGTATGGGGAGTTGCGTCGCTACGTGCGCGCACTTTCATGCCCATGGGTGGGAGAGACAAAATAGTTGCGGAGACAAAATAGTTGCGGAGACAAAGTTGCTCGTGCGCGCTGGCTCTTAATTGCTTGATGAATTTTAGCTCGCGATGTAATTAGATTGGATACGTCATAATTAAGAGTGTGTGTAGGTATATCCAGTTCAATGGATATAATCTTTTTTGAGAAAAAGGTTAGTCAAGAAGAAAATTAAAAATTAAGGTGCATTCATTAACATAATTGTTATCCTACTAAAATTATAAATGTGTATGTTTGTTTGTTACTCCTTCACGCAAAAACTGCTGAACCGATTTTGATGAAATATGGGACGCACATAGGGGGTAACTTGGATTAACTCATAGGATAATTTTTATTCCGAAAATGCCACGGGAACGGGAAGAACGTGGGTTTTTTTTAACTACACGAGCGAAGCTGCGGGCGAAAGCTAGTAATTTATAGAGCGTAAAGTTTGTTTTTTGTCGCTGCTATCTTCGTCTAGGATATCTATCCTACATTCCCATTAATATATAAAATAAAATTTATCAAATATTTCGTTATTTTTTATTAATCCCCAAAATCCATGTGTATAAAGCTACCAAATTGAAAAGCACATCAAGAGACTTTCACTCCATTACCCAGATAAGTCAATTCCACAAAAACCCATAACCTTTGCTAATGTCGGTTAATGTGAGATAAAAAAGTTTTATCTACTTTACCGTCATTAACTTAGCACTTTGTTTATGGTTAATGAAAGAAAAAGTATTTTAATTTTACATTAAAAAATGCACACAATAATATAATAATTAGTGGAATAATTATGACTTATACATACGATTATTAATAACTAATAGCTTAACGCACGCGGCTTCGCCTGCTTTGTCTAAAACCTAATAAATTATGTACACTAAAACCTTCCTCTTGAATCACTCTATCTATTAAAAAAAAAACCGCTTCAAAATCCGCTGGGTAGTTTACATAGGGACAGAGAAAGCGACTTTGTTTTATACTATGTAGTGATTAAAAAGTAATTAATATAGTACACATACGCACACATATAAATAAATATAATGAATCATCAAAATGTACACACGAAAGACTACCACCAATCTTCTTACTAATATTATAAATGCGAAAGTTTATAAGGATGTGTGTGTGTGTGTGTGTGTTTGTTACTCTTTCACGCAAATTCTACTGAACCGATTACAATGAAATTTAGCACAGATATAGAGCGTAACTTGGATTAACACATAGGATAGGTTTTATCCCGGAAATCCCACGGGAACGGGAACTATGCGGGTTTTCCTTTGAAAACGCGGCCGAAGCCGTGGGCGGAAATCTAGTTAGATAATAATTCTCTTTTGCGTGTCTGGACAAATTTTGAACGAAAAGGAAATAAAGAGAAGCTCTAAAAATTTAAAATATATTGCGCCCTTATAAAATGTTATTTTAACATTTAAAAGGGCTCATTTTTAATTGTGATTATATTTAGGAATAATTTATAACACAGGCCTACATTATTACCTATGGTCACGAAAAACTGTTTTCCGGAGCAAAAATAAAAGTATAAAATACAAGTTTAACATCACCGGTAATCTTACTTTGCGTTATGAATGCTAAATTAGATTTCCAACAAAATGTAGGAAATATCTGATACAGGATAAGATAAAAAAAGACGTATTATATTCTAAGAGCAGCGTGTTATCAAATAAAACGTTATGAAACCACTTTTTATGTCGCAATTTATATGCTTTGAGATGAAAAATGACTCTGCGGACAATTAATTTAGAATATATTTTCCAATATTTTTATAGCCAGTTAAGGATTTATTTGGTGGATAAAATGATAAAAGTGACTCTATCAGCAAGTTGTGATACTAAATCTGTCTCAATGCTATATCAAACTCAAACTCAAACTCAAACATTTATTTATTCAATTAGACTTCTTCGAGAAGCACTTTTGAAACGTCAATACATATTTTTAACATTTACCACCGATTCGGAAAGCAGTATCTATGGAGAAGAATCGGCAAGAAACTCCATAGTTGCTCTTTTAAATCATTTCAGTATTACAATTTAATTTTACAAAATATGTAAGTAACTGTACGTATATATTATCATAATATGCCAAAGAACTGTCCTGTGGTTTTTACGCGACAACCCTCCATGGGTTTTTATCTTCCATATATTCCTTAATGCTGTAATAGGCTCTCTGAGCTAATACGTTTTTTACATAATTTTTAAATTTAGCACTACTAAACTCTTTAATACTATGAGGAATTCTGTTGTAAAAAAGTATACCTTGGCCCATAAATGAATTTTTAACTTTAGCTAACCGGTAAAATGGCATTTCAATTTTATTTCGGTTCCTTGTGCCATAACGGTGTCTATCTCCTACTCTTGTGTGTAAGTCTGCGTTTTTGTGTACATATAAAATATTATTAAATATATACTGTGATGGTACTGTGAGGATACCAGTATTCTTAAAGAGATCTCTTAGTGAGTCCCTAGCACGTAAATTATATATAGAGCGTATGGCTCTTTTCTGTAATATAAATATAGTTTCTATATCTGCAGCCCTGCCCCATAGCAGAATTCCATAGGACATAATGCTATGAAAGTAGCTAAAATAAACCAATCTAGCCGTGTCTTCATCGGTGAGATGCCTTATTCTTCGAACTGCATATGCAGCTGAACTAAGCTTAGCAGCGGTGGTGGCAACATGGGCCCCCCATTGTAGCTTCTCATCTAGTGTCAAACCAAGAAAAACAGTAGAATCCACAGGGTATAATACCTCCCCGTTTAAAATAATATCCCTTTTCACCTTTTTTACATTTGGAAGGATAAATTCAACACAATTTGTTTTTTTTGCATTTAATAATAAATTATTAGCAGTGAACCATTTTTTATTATCTATAATATATGTAATAGTTAAATTCGCCAAAATTTATCATTTACATAAGATCAATGCTGCATTAGTAAGTTCATTTATTGTTCTGTTCCAGAGAAAGTGATAATTTTTTTTTCTATCTATGTAAAGTTATATTTTAAGACACAATTTTAATAAAAATATCGTCGAGAACCAAATATCCATAATCAACCAATAGTTTGAGCTTAAACGTATCCATAAAATGGACGAAACTGAAATTTCACCAACATGTATTTATCGTGGAAATCTTATTATTTATGCATTGTATCAAATTATAATATGCAAATAATAATTGCATTACATATTCGACCCAAATTATTCTATATTGTGGTGGAAGATCATTCGAGTAAAGGTTAAATTTTATTCGATCAGAGAAACAAGATCAGAGAAACCAAGGAACCGATTATTTTTTTTAAATTCTATTGATATTTTGTATGCACCCTATTGCTTAAAACGGAATCTTTTATATTTGAAGTGATTAAAATACGCATCACAACATAATAATACCACAAAAATATCATCCACTCGAAGGAGATGTTTTAATTTTAATAAAATAGAACAACCAAACTAACAAAACACTTGAATAGATATCTGTCTATCAAACCCTTTTTGATTAAAAAGTACACAGTAACAATATTATACATTGTATAAAATTCCATCCGTTCCATTCTGGTAAAATATTATAAAATCTATAAATTGTTGTCGACCATCGGGTCACAAAAGCTAATATCAAATTTTATGATATTAAAATGTCACTGCAAAATTTTTAACTTTTAACAAGCTCTTTGAAAATCCATATTCAGTTAAATTTAATGGAATAACCTTGTTTTTTCGTACATATTTGCTAAAAGAGCAATTTATTCGTTAAATTACGACGCCGGGAAGGATGGAATTTATTGCCAATAAACATGAGAATTTTGGTTATTTTAACAAGCGGTTAAATAATATATGGTTTAAAATTGCAAGGAAGCTTTTAGAATAGCATGTGTGTATGTGTTAAGGTCAAAATATGATGATGGATAGGTGTTTTTTTTTATAATACTCTTATTACTAGCTGTGCTCCGCAGTTTTACCAGCAGTGCTCCGCTCCTGTTGGTCTTAGCGAGATGATATTATATTATAGCCTTCCTCGATAATTAATGGGCTATCTAACACCGAAAGAATTTTTCAAATCCGTAATTCCTGAGATTAGCGCGTTCAAACAAACAAACAAACTCTTCAGCTTTATAATATTAAGTAGAGATTTATTGACTCGATAACACTCGTAGTTAAAATCGTGCACATACTACGTTACGTCTGATCTGTGATGTTTAATATTATGTATATTAATTATATGACGTGTGGCATATGATTTGTCATATTGTGTGAGTTAAAAAACAAAAACCCTCCGCATGTACATCCATAAGGATAAGGAAGTAAGAATCACCAATATAAAATATTACCTCAATAATCTACCAAAGTACATGATCATGAATATTACATTAAACAATATGAGGTGTTCAGTAAAAATGATATTGTTATAGACGCCGCAATGCGGACCAACCCCCAGGGGTTGTGAATATTTAGAGACGACTTCAAGACATCTACATAAAGGAACCATTTAGCTCTTTTATTTTTTCTTGAACTGCACTTATATGAAGTGACGAAGCCAATCTTTTTTATGGGATATTTTTTTTCTCAGTTTGCCCGTAGCATGTTTGCGATGCGATGCGAAAGTAACTAAGTCGGTCTGTTCGTCTCTTCTTCACGCCTGAACCGCTGATACGATTTGGATGAAATTTTTACACAGATAGATTGAGACCTGAAAAATGACATGGGATAGTTTAAACTGAAAAATGACATGCGATAGTTTAAACCTAAAAATACCAGAGGGATGGGGAAAAAATAATTATTTTTTTATGCTTATTTTTATTTAGTTAAGTATAGTCCTTTATAGTTTTGTCGTTGCAGTAAAATATTAGTTCACAGTTGTTTTTGTAATTAATTTCTTAGTTATGGTTATGATATTTGTCAAAGTTTTTGTGAAATATAAAATATTTCATATTCATCCCGTAACCCGGCTCTGAGCAACGGTTCCCGAGGGATCGCAGAACGAATCAAATATATATTTTCTTTGAAAGTGGCTAATAAAGGAAAATATTCCGTAGCTTGAGATAAAATGGTATTTCGCGATGTATTACAGTAATGTTTGTGTTATATAACAAATTATTTAATTAACCTTTAGGTACTTATTTCATGATATACATAAATAAAAACATTCATTTATCTCTCTCACAAGGGTTAAAAAGTTACATAGAATGAATACAAACAATAAACTAGCTGCGTTTCGTGGTTTCACCCGCATTAAAATCAAAATAATGACAATATTATAATATTGTAATTATTTGTACAAATTAAATTGTATTTGTAGTAATTGACATATAATTGTAAAAAGGGTAATAGTTGACATATATTATATAATTATAAAAATGATATTTATGTAATACGACATTGACATTCTATTGTTAATTTTTGCATGCCAATCAATTGGCGATTTGAGCTGAACAATGAATTATGTAACATCTGTAAATCTTCCACATTTCTTGCAAATAAATCATTTCATTTCATTTCATTGCTCCGCTCCTGTTGGTCTTAACGTGATGATATATAACTATAACCTTCCTCGATAAATGGGCTATATCTAACACCGAGAATTTTTCAAATCGGTTATCGGACCAGTAGTTCCTGAGATTAGCGTGTTCAAACAAACAAAAAAACTCTTCAGCATTATAATATTAGTATAGATGTTACCGGAAATGTATGTAATCCGTCGTTGTATACAATTCCTAGGAAATGTATATAATTCCTAAAATCGCACGGAAATGTGTGAAATAAATTATTTTATACACATTTCCTAGGAAATCTATACGTCATTTCCTAAATAGCTACCGGAAATATAAAACATTTAAGATATTGATATGTCGCAGGCTAATTGTATATAATCTGGCCGTTTACAAACGGTCGGCATTTTGTAGTAACTATGCCGATAATTCGTAATCAGAAATTTTTGGTTTGGATAAGGGGGTGGGTTAGGTTAGGTTCGTGTTTTTTAAAACTACACAGAAATAGGAGCCCCACGAAGTGGGGCTCCGTCGGCTCGCGACCGTCTTTTTGTAGAATTTTGGAAATAGACGAATTTTCGGCATATTAAAACAGCTAGCCGTAATGTAATACGGCGGATTATACAATCCGACTGCGCCAAATATACGCGGGGACAGCGGGACGAGGGGACTGATTACTTGCCAAATGAAAATTTGATTTTATAAGAATAAATATAAGTTGATTTTGTGATATTTACGTTAAAAGTTAGATAGTTGATTTTTAAAATGTTAATTAGTAAGATAATAATATGAACATAATATTATTACAATTTTACGGTATGACTGTTACCCGATTGTATCAATAAGAGCTATAATAAAAAAAAATAACAACGTGCGTTTTATTACAGAAAGCATTTACTTTACACATTTCCTAATACGATATTGGAATTGTATACAATTCCTAGGAAGATTATACATTTCCTAGGATATGCATGCATTAAATAGTTTTTTAAACATTATTTTATACATTTCCTAAATGGTATCGGAATTGTACACATTTCCTAGGAATTGTATACAATTCCTTGATTTCATACATTTCCGGTAACATAGATATAAAATACAAACGATCTATCGATCGCGATCTACATAAAACTTATTTATATAATTGTTATAATCCTAATAAATTAAAAAGTAATATCATGACTTGAAATCGTCAAGTTTTAAATTCACATTACACGTTTAATAGCACCTACATAATTCATAATCACCATTATTTAACAGCAATAACTGAAAAATGTATACAACGAAAAAGCTTTGTACATTTCCGTAAATTAATATTCATATGTTCAGTTCGACTATCGAGTGCTTTGTTTGTAAAGCTGAAATAAGCATGTTATTTAAATATATACGTCTTTTGTTTAATACAATTATTGAGCTTTACTATAATCACTTTTATTCAATTTACAAAATAATAGTGTACGTTTTTGTAATGGTAAGTAAATTTTGTAATTAGTTTTTTTTTTATATTATTATATCTGCGATCAGTCGCTAGACTATAAGCGGATATGTTGAAGGCGCGTATGGCAGGAAGGATGCTGCTCCCATTGGAGTCCACCCTTTATTTTATCGGACTTGGTAGCCGTAAGTGTTGACTAGTAATTAGTCATAATCTTTGTAATATGAAGGTATTTACTTAAATAAATCTAATTTGATATTTAAAGATAGGTATAATTTATATCTAGTAAAAAAATATTATGACAAGTATTTATAGTGATATACATCGTATTGATTACAGCCTTTACATACACAATTTAAATTTAAACAAAAACGCGCTAAAATAAATTTTAATAGAAAATTAAAAGCTTTTGAATTAACATAAAAAAGGAGAAGAGAAACTCGTTAAACGCAATTTATCTCGATGATTCTTTCTGCCCGCGACTGGATAAAATATGGCGACAGTATTAAATTCTAACTATTTCTCTGTTACCTAGTTAGTAACTGAATAATCTTACATTTTATAGAAAGAAATTTTATCCAACATAAATTTAAAAAAACTTTGTCTAAATTCTGAAAGGAAACTATATCCTTGAAATAAAGACGTTGAGTTATGTTCAAATTAAGGAGCTGTTCACTCATAAAGTGCATTAGACTTGGGAAGAAGCCAACTGCACTACTTTCAGCTTATCTTCTGTTTATACAAGATGTTTACAAAAACTGTCCCGAGTTTAATACTAAAGGGGTCTTTATTTGAACTTTTTGTTTGAAAGTTTTTCGTTGCTTGTTCTGAGATTGCTGTAATTGTAAAATTCATGTTATTTGGTAGTTGTATTATTATATTGTTGTTCTTGAAAAACATTGAGTCATACGAGAGCGGAATTTGCGAACAAAAACGTGCTTAATGTTTTTGTGCACAGGTAATCTGAAGTTGACTACGTAGTCATTTTATCTTTGTACCTACTTACCTACTCATTAATTGATATCGTTAAGTTTCAAATTAAAATTAATACCTATTTTATACATAAACACTATTTTACATTAAGTTTTAATTTATAGAGTTCTCCGTTTATTCATATTTGTTCTTTTTAATGTTATCATGTATTTTTCCCTTTCAAAATATCGTAAAATGCACGATTAATAAACATATAACAGCGAATTCATTTTCACAAAAGCATACTCATCTCACTAATGAATCATTAAAAAACCTTGCACATGAAAACTAACCTCAAAACCTGTTTTAAACATTTCATAAACATAAACACTCATATCAATGGTTCCCAGAGGAAATATCGAGAAATTTCTGAACGCACCTTTTCAATGGAAGCGCGGGAAATATTTTTCAACATGGCTCCATTGAAATGCAAAATGGCGGCTCTTTCGATTGGCGCGCGATTATCGTTTTTTAAACGTAAATATCGCTTAATGGTGTATGGAAGAAGAGTTATAGATATCGGTTTGATTGGATTTTATGATTTCTGTTTCTACTTATTTAAAATCGTAATTATGGTTTATGCTAATTTTTCCAAACAGAACAAGAGTTTACGTTTAACTACCTACTTACGTAAATTTTTAAATTAAAAACTTATTCAAATATGCGCTGTAGTTTTTGAACGTATTAACAAAAAGCGTCTTCTTAATTTATATCCGATACCTACATTGTCCGAAGCTTTCTAAATGTAATAATGTTTTTTAATCAGTTGAAGAGTCTTTGAGCTAAATCGAAACAAATAAAATCAATCCTTAAAAATATTACTTAACATTCATTATTAATATTTGCTATTATTAAATTATGCAAACAAGATGCAAAACATTAACGATATGAATAAAATAATTTATAGAGCTTTTATGCGTTGTTACTAGTTTCCAAACAATGGAGAGATGCATTGTTGTTTGCCTTGATTAAAGTCGTGATATTATGCCACACATTTTGACACGTCGTGTAAAGCCAAAAGCCCTGTGGTTGTAAAATATACTTTATGATCATCGTAAAGCAAAAAGTGTTAATGTTGAAAATCTTTATCTAAACACATAGTCTTAAAAACACATTGTTTTTATAACATAATAAGTTTATATTTTTATATACAAAACATATTGAGTACATTTAGAACATAAGTCAAAAAATATTTCGTAAAATGTATTCTAAATAACTTCACTGTTAAATAATGTATTCTCCGTAACCGGTAACACAGAAGTTATGTGTCACATACAGAAAACTTATTTAAAAGATCTCAAGCTACAGGTATATTCAAAGGGAAAAGAAAGTTAATAAGGTTGTTAGAAAAAAGTTCATTACAGGTCCACCAGCAGAAATAAACATGATTACGTAAGAAATGAAGCCCCGTACAGAGGCCCCTGGTTTTAATGGTAGATTATTCTGATACCTATGTTATTTAACAAAGGTGTTTTTTTCTTTTTAGACAAAATAAAGATAAATAAAAACTTTTGGCCAGCATTTTTAAGTTTTTAATTTACAGCATTTTTTTATTCCTATCGATTACGATAAATTTGCATCGAATAAATTGCCTTTTAGATGAGTGAAACCGTAAGATCTAGCTACTGTAGTATAATATTTATTGTATTTATTTACAAAGGATAGTCAACAAATGTTAACACTAATTATAGACATACAATTATAGACAATATAATCTTGTTCAGTTATGAAATACTTTTTAAATAATAAGCAGTCTGTTTCATGTAAAGTTTAAATACGTTTTAAACATATCATGTACTCTGTCACTGAAAGCCAGCGATGCCGAAACTTCCTCTGCAACACATGCCGGTGCGAGGAACATTTTGGTACCATTCAATTATAATACTATAAATTATTTCATTCTTAATTTTATTTGTATTATTCTTAAATGAATTATGAGTTTTTTGACTGAATGAAAATTTTTGAATCAACAAAAAGGGAAACCACTAAACTAAACTTAATCTAAAACAAAACAAAACTGAATTTAATCTAAATGTACCTACGTAATAGTATAAACACATAATATTAATTTAATATAAGTAATGATAAAACACGTGAATCTGTAATAATCTGAACCTTTATTATTTTAGTAAAAGTAAACTTTCACACGCGCTTACTATAATCCAATTTTGTTCAATGTTTATGTTGGTAACCTATTAAAAACTCGAATTTATATTACCCGAATCTTAAAACCCCGAAAACGGTTGTTAGAACTTTTAAAAGACAGATGTAATGAATGACAAATTTTTAAAATTCCTTTTTTAATTTCCCAGATGAATCAATTTACAGATGCACCAAAACCAGATTTTTAAAAAGTATTTTTTTGTTTCCCGTATTCTCATAATACAGATCTCATTATACCAGATTCTCAGAATACTTTTTTTTGTTTCCCATCGTACCATTTTCCAAATAAACTATTGCCAAATTTTCATAATCTTTTTATTTGGTTCCCATATAATCGTATAACAGATAAACTATTGCCAGATTTTCATAATCTTTTTATTTGATTTCCATACAATCGTGATTATACCTTTACTATCGACTGAAAATAAACATTGTCAGTAAGTAAATTTATTGTTTTACTTGTCCATTACAGACCGGTTTTAGTGTCAAAGTCGACTCAGTAGGTTAGGTTTGAACTACGACCCCCACGCTAGAACTGACTCGCTATTGTTTTACTTGCCCATTACAGAAAGGTTTAAGTGTCAAATTCGACTCAGTAGGTTAGGTTAG